>JAESUZ010001313.1:0-102932 GCA_017311185.1 Proteles cristata cristata | reverse complement strand
TTTGGGAAGCTAGTAGTGGAGCATGGAAACCATAGTACTCTTTAGGAGTAGGTTTAGGTCTTTTAAGGCTCTTCAAGGTGGAAAATGCTTAAGAGAAAAAAAAAAGTGTTTTAGTGTTTTGCTATTGAGAATACCGATTCCTTTTTCTATCATAATCACAATGTATCAATATGCTAAAATCATCATTACCTCATACACTAAGTTATAGGAAGGGAAAGAACAAAGTTATTGATGGAGATAGAAAATTCATAGAGTTTACCTTCAGTTTTTCCTTAGAAAAGAAGTTCTTACAATAAAGCACACTAGATACTACTCATGTTGATTGTTTTGCACTTTCCATCATTATTTGAAATTGTGCCATATTATTACAACTTTTAGATAATGTATATAAACTTTCACCATTAACCTCTAAATATACTGAATTGAATTTAATACTCAAAACCTCCTTTTTTAACATCAATGATTTTTTTCTCAGTAATTTTCAATTATTTTTTAAGCTGGATTTTGAATTGATATCAAGCTTTTATGCATGAATCAGTATTTTACTATATCCTTTTTTTTCCAAAATATGAATTCTCTACTCAAATAAGCTCATAGCATTTTGTTAGAATAACTTCTTTCCCAAAATTCTTCATAATATTAAAATATGGGAGATATGGGGCGCCTGAGTGACTCAGTCGATTAAGCGTCTGACTTCAGCTCAGGTCATGATCTCACAGTTCGTGGGTTCGAACCCCGCGTTAGGCTCTGTGCTGATAGCCAGCTCAGAACCTGGAGCCTGTTTCAGATTCTGTATCTCCCTCTCTCTCTGACCTTCCCCTGCTCACGCTGTCTCTCTCTCAGAAATAAATAATTTTTTAAATGCAAAAAAAATATGGGAGATAAACACCAACTACATAATTATAAGAGTAATTAGTATGAAACAGCATTATGTCAGTGGTTGGCATATTAATTTTATAACCTCACCTCCTCTCCTTTTTCCAATATTGTGCATGCTGTCATGATGCATGAAAACATAAAATTTCTTTTCATCCCAGTTTTTCCTGACACCGTGTCTTTCCAATTCTTCTATAATACCCAGAGTGGCCCTTCTTCCTATTGTGAGGGAATTAATTTTTGCGTTATTAAATTATTTTTTAATGTTTTTTAAAATTTATTCTGTCATTTTTATTTTTTCTTTTTTTAAAATTTTCTTTCTTTTTTTTTAACAAATAGTTTATTGTCAAGTTGGTTTCCATAGTGTTCTGTCATTTTTATTTATTTTTGTCATGATACCCTGTTGGTTTTGCATCTCAGTCATAGCATTTTTTAAAAATTTGACCTGAGTAGATTTTATTTTATCTTTGTAGTAAAGGACTCCCTGGTGTCTTCTATTATTTTTTCAAACTCAGTATCTTTACGATTCTTATTTTTAAATCTAGTTCAGGCATATTACTTATATCTGTTTTGATTAAATCCCTAGCCATGACCACTTCCTGTTCTTTCTTTTTAAAATATAGTTTATTGTCAAGTTGGTTTCCATATAACACCCAGTGCTCATCCCTACAACTGCCCTCCTCCATGCCCATCTCGACCCCCCCATCAGTCCTCAGTTTGTTCTCATCATTCAAGAGTCTCTCATGGTTTGCCTCTCTCCCTTTCCCCCACCATTTCCCCCTTTCTTCTCCCCCATAGTCCTCCGTTATGTTCCTCCTAATCCTCCTATACGTGCAAACATATGATGTTTGTCATTCTCTGCCTGACTTATTTCACTAAGCATAGTACCTTCAAGGTCCATCCATGTTGCTACACATGGCCAGATTTCATTCTTTTTCATTGCCATGTAGTATTCCATCATATATCCTGTTCTTTCTTTTGAGATGAAGTCCTCCATCTTGACATTTTGCTTTGATCTCTGTATTCTGTGTTAGGAAACTCTATTATGTTTATTGCTACTGAGAGTAGTGATTATATTAAGAAGAGGTCACATATTGTCCAGGGACTGGCATTTCAAACAGCTTTGCTATTGTTGTTGTTGTCGTTGTCATTGTTGTTGTGTTAGTGTGTATATGTGTGTGTGTTGTATACACTCTGCTGTTGTGTTTTGGCTGTACTTTCCCTCAGATCAGGCCTTTGCTGAGTTTTTTGTTGTCGGCAGTGGGAGTGTTCGCACCTTGTTCAGTGTGTGATAAGTTTTTACTAGGTGAGTTTTGGTCTGTTAGAAAACAGTAGATCTTATTTACCCTGCAGGTGAAGCTTTGCAGCAATCTATGGTCAGTAGACTTGGTGCATGTGGAGGGTTTATGCTGGTCTTCTGGTTGAGGATCCTACTGCAGTAGTTCTTAGGCTAACCTGCCCTTATTAAGATGCCCCTACTGGTCCCACTGGGGCAGGGTTTGGTGTACGTGCCTCCAGGCTCCACTGGGTGTGTGGTGTTTCTCACTAAATTCTATTAATTGTTATGGGTGGCGAAAACATGATATATGCCTACTTTCTTCTTCAGAGAGAGTTGGGACCTGCTGCTATTCAGGAAGCCCTCAATGAAGAGCAAACAATCTTTCCTCTTATGTCCCATGTTTCCATCAGAACTCTGCCTTCACCCTCTGTGTGTCCTGGCCATCTGCATGCCCCATGATTCTGGGCTCCTTAATTTTATCTCAGGCATGTGGCTAGGCTTCAAAACTCCAATTTTAGGCACTTGAGTGCAGGTCTTCACTGATCCTGTAGGGGAGGGTCTCTTCTTGCTGTGGCTGGTGTCAGTTTGTCTCAGACAAACAGTCTCATGACCACACTGGGGCGTGGAGTTTATGAAAAGTACAGCCAAAAGCTGGCATCCAGATTAGACGCAGTAAGTAGGTGCCTTTGCTGTTATGCTAATTAATGGTCAGCTCGATCCATCCATTTTGTCCCCTGAGGGGCAGTGCGACATCTCCCAAATGCACTAAAAAGGGGGGACAGACTTTCCCGGTGTGACCCAGTAAATTCTCAGATGAAGCTTTCGACTCCTGAGCCTCTGTCCTCTTTCCCCACATGAGCATCCCTAAGCCTATTAGGCAGGAGGAGCCCAGCGATGATGTTGACTTCTAAAATTCCAGACATTCAGCTTCACTGCTTGTTAAACCTTATGATAATCAAAGGTGCATGGCTTCTCAGTCAGTTCTTTTGGGGAAGTCTTTTTCTGTGTCATCTCACACATGCTGAATTTTCTCATTTTCTCACTTGCTTTCTCTCTCTCTCTCCTTTCTCCGTGACCAGCGCTCTATTCTTTCCACACTACCAGCAATTATTTTCTCTCCCAAATAAACTCTCCACAGCTCCTACATTTCATATTGTGGTTGCATTTCTCCATCTAGATATGCATTTTGTCCTATCAGTCCTCAGTTCTATTTATTGGGTGTTCAAAATGATTTGATATTTATCTAGCTTTGTTGGGGGGAAGAGGCAAGCATAATGTCCCCCTAATACTTTGCCATCTTAGCTCTCTCTCAAAAACTTTTTTTTGCTTTCCCTTTTTCGATTTTTGTATTTTGTATTTTTTTTGCATTTTTAAAAATTTATTCAAATCTTAGTTAACACAGTGTCATACTATTTTCAAGAGCACAATTTATTGATTAATCACTTACATATAATAGCCAGTGTTGAACACAAGTGTCCTCCTTAATACCAATCACCCATTTGGCCCATCCCCCATTTACCCGCCTCTATCAACCCTCAATTTATTCTCTATTACAAAGAGTCTCTTAAAATCTGTTTTCCTTTCTCCTTTTTTTTCTTCCAATATGGTCATCTGTTTTGTTTCTTAAATTGTACATGAGTGAAATGAGTGAATTTGTCTTTCTCTGCCTGACTTATTTCTCTTAGAATAATACATTCTAGCTCCATCCACATTGTTGTACATGGCAAGATTTCATTTTTTAATTGCTGAATAATGCTCCAATATATACAATACATAAACATATATACAGATACATATATATTCGTCTTCTTTATCCATTCATTAGTTGATGGGCTCTTTCCATGTTTTGGCTATTTTTTTTAACTAAAACTAAAGAATTTTAATAGGCTAACAAATATTAAAGAAATTGATAAGTTAATCAAGGTCTTCCTTTCTCCTTTTTTAAATAGTTTATTGTCAAGCTGTTTTCCACATAACACCAAGTGCTCACCCCAACAAGTGCCTTTCTCCATGCCCATCACCCATTTCCCCGTCTCCCCAACCCCTATCAACCCTCAGTTTGTTCTCAGTATTTAAGAGTTTTTCCACTGGATACTCTTTCCTGCTTTGTAAAAATTAGTTGCCCAGACAATTGTGGGTCCAAGTCTAAATTCTCTCTTCTATTCCACTGGTCTATGTGTCAGTTTTTGTGCCAATACCATATTGTCTTGATGATGACAGCTTTGTAGTAGAGGCTGAAGTGTGGGATGGTGATGCCTGCCGTTTTGGTTTTCTTCTTCAGTATGACTTTGGGTATTTGTGGTCTTTTGTGGTTCCATACAAATTTTAGGATACTTTGTTCTAGCTTTGAGAAGAATACTGGTGCAATTTTGATTGGGATTGCATTGAATGTGTTAATTGCTTTGGGTAGTAATGACATTTTAACAGTATTCTTTCTATCCATGAGCAGGAAATGTTTTTCCATTTCTTTTTTTTTTTAATGTTTTTTATTTATTTCTGGGAGAGAGAGAGAGAGACAGCGTGAGCAGGGGAGGGTCAGAGAGAGAGGGAGACACATACTCTGAAATTGGCTACAGGCTCTGAGCAGTCAGCACAGAGCCCGACGCGGGCTCGAACCCACGAACCTCGAGATCATGACCTAAGCGAAAATCAGACGCTTAACCGACTAAGCCACCCAGGTGCCCCAAAACTTTCTTTATCAAATATAGGCCCCTTGCACCCTATACACTCACATTGCTAGAGTCCCTAACATCCCACTGGATGATACCCCATGACTGGATTCAGGTTGCAAAAGCATGCTTGTCAGGAGTCCAATATCTGCTATGGAAAGCAGAATATGAAGACCTAGCTAGAGGAAGAGTAACAATAAATAAAAGGACGGATAGGAGAGACATTACCCTCAATAAACTCCTGCGCAAGGGTGATTTTGACACTGCTAAAGCTCAAATGTATCTTGACAAGGACACTTTACAGCAGGTCACTGATTGTGCCTATAGCACATGGAGAGCTTTACCAGTTGCAACAGTAATCCGACAATAATCAGATGAAAGCTATGAGGATTTTGTATCTAGACTCAGGCAAGCTGTTAGAAGAGTGATAAGTAATGATGAGGCAGCAAACATTCTCATTAGACAACTAGCATTTGAAAATGCCATTTCTACCTGCCAGTCTTTATTGTGGCCCATAAGAAAAACAGACACCTTAAGTAATTATGTCAAACAATGTGCAGATGTAAGTCCTGCATTTATCTAGGGTGTGACTATCGCAGCAGCTTTAAAGGGAGAAACATACTCTAAATATGTCAGGTCCTTAGGGCAATTAGAGGCACTTAAGAGCGAAAACCCTTCCTCAAGGTCCAATTGCTATTCTTTTTTTTTTTTTTTTTTTGGTCCAATTGCTATTCTTGTGTGCAAGTGGAACATTTCAGAAGAGACTGCCCTGAAATAAAAGCAATTACCTCCCTGCAACCACACTTGTTCCTCAGGTGATAAATAATAACAACTCGCCCAGGACTAAATGCCCTAAGTGTCAAAAGGGCTTTCACTGGGACAAAGATTGCAAATCTAAATTTCACAAAAATGACCAACCACTGGGAACCAATCTCCAAAAATCTCAGTACCAAGGAAATGGATTGAGGGGCCAGCCCCAGGCCCCAACACTAATTGAGGCAACATCCCTCAGACCTCTCAATCTGTTTGTCAATTTCAATCAGTCTCTGAGATCTACAAGGGAAACCCCAGGCATCACAGGACTGGACCTACGTTCTACCACCAGCACAATACTAACATCTGATGCACCTCCTATAACTTTTCCCACCAGTGTAAAGGGATCCCTTCTCTCTGGGGTAGTTGGGCTGATATTGGGATGGAGCTCCATCTCCCTTCAGAGGATCAATATAATCCCTGAGGTGGTTAACGGTGATTATCATTGAGAGATCAAGGTGTTGTTCTCTCCTCCTTCTCCCACCAAGCAAATTTTTATGGGTCAAAGAATTGCCCGGTTACTATTATTGCCTTATTATCACATAGGAAAAGATGCCACTAATGTCCCCAAAGGAGAAGGAAGCTTTGACTCTAATGATATGGCCTTTTGGATACAGGAGATTAAAGCCTCTAGGCCTACTAAAGTATTGCAGATTCAGGGAATTCCTATTCAAGGACTTCTAGACACTGGAGCAGATGTCTCCTGCATCACAGGAAAAGATTGGTCCTCAGTTTGACCAACTCGGAATGCTCCTGCTACTCTTGCGGGTATAGGACAGGCTTCTAATGTGGCAAAAAGCTCTCAAATTCTAAAATGGTTAGATGAGGAACACAACTGAGTAACTTGTTGTCCTTATGTTATTTCTTCCATCTTTTTTTTTTTTCTTTACGCGGATGAGACATTCTATCCCTAATGGGAATGTTACTTTACACCCCAGATAACTAGGTCATTAGTCAGATGTTAAGAATGGGGCTTCATCCCAACAAAAGGTTGGACCAGACACAAGAGGGTATAATAACTCCCATAAATATAAAACCCAAATTGGACAAATAAGGGATTGGCTTGCCAAGCTTGTAGAAGGGGCCATTGATACTTTTGCTACTGACCCAATAATCTGGAAGTCAGATGCTCCTGTTTGGGTAGAACAATGGCCCTTAACTTCTGAAAAAATAATAGCAGCAAGACAACTTATAGAACAACAGCTTAAGGAAGGATATATCGAGCCTTCCAATAATCCATGGAATACTCCCATTTTTTTTTTGTCTTTTAGGATAAAAGCAGGTAAATGGAGATAGTTTCAAGATTTGAGGGCTATTGGGGTGACTGGGTGACTCAGTCAGTTAAGCGTCCGACTTTAGCTCAGGTCATGATCCCGCAGTTTGTGGGTTCAAGCCCCGTCTTGGGCTCTGTGCTGACAGCTAGCTCAGAGCCTGGAGCCTGTTTTGCATTCTGTGTCTCCCTCTCTCTCTGGCCCTCCCCTGCTCATGCTGTCTCTCTCTCTCAGAAATAAATAAAATATTAAAAAATATATTTGAGGACTATTAATGCCATCATGGAAAGCATGGGTTCCTTACAACCAGGGCTCCCATCCTCTGTAGCTGTCCTAGATGGATATCATATAATCGTAATTGATTGACAGGATTGCTTTCCTTTAGCTTGTCTGCTTGCTCACTATAAATAATCCTAAATCCTTGGACTCGGGGCCACACATTTAGAGTTTTGTGTTAATACTGTGCAGTCCTGGCTGGTAATAAAGATTCCCCTAATTCGGCTTCAGTGGTCTCGGTTGGTCTCTATGTCTCTTGGCATAACATTTTGGAGGTCCCACCAAGATAATGGAGACTCCAGACCTCCAAATTCCTGTCTCATTCTCCTGCACTCTCCCTGGATCCTGAAGATGTCCTGGGACTGGGGGAAACACTCGTGTCTTTCCTGCCACCCCGAAAAACGCCCCAGTTAAGCTATGGGAGTCACCTTTCTAAACCTCCATAGATAAGTCAGTTTATTATCTAAATTCTAAATGCCATGTGCTTCTGTTTGGGGAATTAAGTAGAAGGCTGGACGCAGCTAATTTCTACACCCAGGGCACACCTAGATGTTGTGTGGGCCCTTCAGTAAACCTGTAAACCTGTTTTGTTGTCACTTCTGTATCTGTTTTGTCTTGTTGTCATTGTCGTTTTTAGTCTCATCTGTAGGAATTCTGTGGGAGGGAATGTAATAACCTCTGGTGTACATGTGAGTATGAATGTGAGACTCAGTCTTGCTTGTCTGCCGGGTTCAGTTCTGTGGCTCCATGGGTGGACACCCTTAAGGTCCCCAAAAGCCTATGGAGTCTGAGTGGGCCCGTCTGCAATTCCATGGTGAACAGCATAGAGTCTATAACGGCACCAGAATAGTTTCCAATCATAAGTCACAAAGCTGAGACTGCTACAGCTATGCGTTACCTAAGTTCCTTTGGGACAATGCCAGACAGGCATCTGACTGGTCTCCTCAATTAGAAGGGGCACCCCCACCCCTTTGTCTGTCTGTGCTACACCACCTCATGAGAACATTACAGATTGGGACTGTGCAAAAAAGGGATTTTTGGGAAACAATAAAATTATGTAAATTAGAATGGCCGATTTTCGATGTAGGAGGCCTCAACCATCCGCCGCCTCTGACATGTTGTAGCCAGAATCCCAAATTAAACAGGGACACTAGCAGAATGAGTGCCTGAATCAGAAAGGGACCCCAAACTCAGCTGGTATTGGGAGAAACCTCAAGAAGGGAACCTTACTGGTCTGGCTGAGATAAAATCAGACTGAAGGGGATGTTAACATTCTCTGTTCCTTTGCCTAGTAGATGTGAGGGCTTCTCACTCATTCATTTCCCAGATTAACGGCTATAATTGGAGCCAGCTGTGATTAGTCTACCGCGGGACAGGGACTTTCAGGAATATTCTCAAGCAGCTGCTAAAACTCCTTTTGTTTTGGGGAAATTCCTTGTCTTCTCCAAACTGACATAGACTACCTAAATTCTACTGGTAAAAACTTAAATTAAATTAAATTAAATTAAATTAAATTAAATTAAGAAAAAAAAAAAGGAAACCTGAAGTCTGCTCCTCTTCCTGAGCTCACAAAATTTAAAACTGAATTCTTGGGGCACCTAGGTGGCTCAGTCAGTTATGTGTCCGACTTCTGCTCATGTTCTGATCTCATGGTGCTTGGGTTCGAGCCCTGCTTTGGGCTCTGTGCTGACAGCTAGCTCAGAGCCTGGAGTCTGTTTCAGGTTCTGTATCCCTCTCTCTCTGACCCTCCCATTCTCTCTCTCTGTCTCTCTCCCTCAGAAATAAATAAAATATTTAAAAAAAAACCTGGGAGTTCTCTTTCTTTGCCTTCTCCTGTCATCTCTCCTCTTTTGCCCACCCCTTCCCCCACTCCTTTTCTGCACCTCCTGGGGGGAAGAGATGGGGGAGGCCTACATAACTGATTCCTCAGTGCCTTGGGGACATTGGCGTCTCCTGTCACCCTCAAAGTTAAGGAGCAAAGAGTACTCCTAGGAACATATAGGTCTTTTCCAAGTAGAATGCATGATTACTGACCATAGGTTTGACTTTTCAACTTCCTATTGCAGAGAAAGTAAGACTATTTGGACCCATTAAAAAACATAGTTTATGCTTAATTGGCTCCTGAATTTACCATCTAAAACATTCTGGTATAATTACCTATCAGTTGGTTACTAAGTCCTCAATTGGAGACTAAGGTTTCCTAAGGGTTAAAATTCTGCTAACTGCACTTAAGACTGTTGGAAATAAGTAAAGCAACGCTATATGTAGGAAAATAGGAGATATGTAAGAAAGATATAATGAATGGAAATACATTTTTGTTGAGGGTAAAAGAAAGTAATTTTGTCCTACATGAGACTGGTTGTTTAGAGAGAAATGGCTTTGGGACAAAGCCTAAAGCAAGGGATCGTTGTAGAAGGTTCTTTGGAAAGAACTTTTATGTGTAGTCAGGATGGACTAAGGTTAAGATAAATGGAATTTTAAAAACACACTGGTATAGGGTTAAATCTCTGCTTCTCTCTCTGATCAAAAGACAGGATTTTCTTGGATTTTTAACCTGCTCTTTTTAATTTTTTAAATGTTTTTTATTTATTTCTAGTAGAGAGAGAGAAACAGCGTGAGCAGGGGAGGGTCAGAGAGAGAGGGAGTCACAGACTCTGAAACAGGCTCCAGGCTCTGAGCTGGCAGTCAGCACAGAGCCCGATGCGGGGCTCGAACCCACAAACCGCGAGATCATGACCTAAGCAAAAGTCGGACGCTTAACCAACTAAGCCACCCAGGCGCCCCTAACCTGCTCTTGATAAGATAGTGTAAACAAAAGTTTTCTCTTCTGTCTGCCAAGAAAACCAAAGCTTTAGGTTTAATCTTTATCAGATCTTTGATAGCTTAGTTAAAACTTCTCAGTGTTAAAGGAGCTAGGTTTTGCTAACAACTATATAATGTTATACATTCATCTTTAGGATCTTTTATTGCCACTTTGGTTAAATAAAATTTTAAGATTTATATTTAGGATTCGCTTTATAACTTCCTAAGTATTTTTAACATACTTCTCAGGATTTAAAGAAGTCTTTTGACCAATTAAGTCCTTTTATTTGGAATGCTAAGTTACTTGGAAAAGCACTGTCGTATAAAGGTAAACCTTAGGTTATATTTGCTGCAACTGCCCTAATACACAAGCAATTCCTAAAGTTTTAATGTTTTGGTATAAGGTTATCACTTAATATTCTGATTACTCAAAGTGTTATGTGTCACAGAAATAACTAAATTTATTTGTCAATTACATCATAATGAACTATTGTCAGATATTTAACGATGTCCATTTCTGAGAATTTGTCATTTATAATTGTTCTTATTCTCTCAAAAAGAAGAGTTTCTTTTTCAAAGAGATTTACAAAAAGGACGTTTGAAACAAACACAGGTAATTTACATATTTAAAATTAATACTAAAATGTGTAAAAATTTCAAAACCTTGATAACAAGATCCCTTGGGCATAGGATTATTTAAACAACAGGAATACAAGATGGATCTCTAAATATGCAAACTATATCCTCCCTAAACCTGATCTAACATTTTCTAGAAACCCACCCCCAAATAAACCCAGGATATCTGGTTCATTCACAGGATGGGGTCACCCATTTCAAAAACTTAGAGGTGTACTTGACAGACATATAAACCCAGGATTCAGCTCTTAAAGTTTCAAGCATCACCCCTTTGGTCCATTACTCTGGAGTTAAATAGGCCAACTCAGAACAAGCCTTAGACTGGCGAGGTGATCCAGACCCAGTCAGCCAGCTTAAACTGGCTCCTAAAAGGACAGTGGCCCCAGAAATCTCCAGCCCTGCTCCAACCACACTCGGGAAGCTGTCTGGCAGAAGCTTGAGGAATCACTAGTCTGATAAGATAAACTGTCCTTACTCTTTTCCCAGAATGCTGAGGAAACATCGAAAAGTTCCTGTTTACACTCACCTTCCTCTTAGGTTCTGTTGGTATTAATTGCTTCTAATCTAGACCCCATTTCTAAGAGCAGGGCACCTTCAATGGAAGATTCTGCTAAACTAACCCTTGCTTGGTATGATGATTATGAGTTGCAAGTCCTACAAGAAATCAATTATGCTCTCATATGTATAAAGAGATTCATCAGAGCTTTAATATTGGGCATTATGGCATTAATTACCATCACAGGGTCTGTAACTGCTTCTACCATCTCCCTTGTCCAGTAGGTATATACAGTCCAACATGTTAACCAGTTGACAAAAAATGTTTCTTTTGCATTGGCCACTCAAGAAATAATTGACAGGATAATGGACACTAAGACTAATACCTCAGAAGAGCCAGTACTGTTTATTGGAAATGAATTAAGTTTTCTAAAATCTCGTTTGGCCCTTCAATGTCACAAGGAGTATAATTGAATCTTTGTTACTCCTCTCCAACATAATGATACTATCCACACTAGGGAGAATATCCAAAATCACTTACTTGATATTTGGAATCATCTGATTTTAGCATTGATGTACAAACCCTTCATGAACAGGCTAAGGCTATTAATGCATCCTCTATCTTTGTTTTTCCTTCACAGATTGCAACCTCCTTTCTGCAAGGGTTACAGAATCTCTTTCACTCTCAAAGGCTAATTTCACTCCTGAAAATGTTGGCATGGTAGCTGGAGTGTTGGTGCTCATTTTGTGCCTTGTTCCCTGTTTCTTTAAAATAACTAATCGAAGCTTTAAAGGGTAAACTTTGAGCTACACAAACTTCATTTAGAAAATAAGAAAGGGAGAGATGTTGGGAGTCATTTCAGAACTCATAAATTGAGAAAAAAACTCCTTGTGAGGTTAAGTTGTAAGGAGTCTTACCATCAGGTTACAACCAATATCCACTGCCAGTCAATTGTTCCTACCTGAGTACCAACCTCCAAGGCACCTTGGTGATTGGTATTAGGAGTGACTCATTCTGGCCTTGATATGCTGATTGCACTTTGTGAAGGAACATACCGTAGGAAATTCTTTTGTGGTTATGGGAGCAAAATTGCATTCCTGAAAGTCCTGTTTTTCTTAATAACTCCCATTAAGCAATAAACAGGCTATTGACCCCTGCTCAAAAAGAACTAACTTTTGCCTTTACTGTGCTAATGCCGCTTCTGGGCGGTACCTCATACACCTATGTATATCAATGTTCTGGAAAGTTTTTACTAATAAAAGAATTTATCTTCAGAATGCCACTTCTGTGCCATCCCCCAAACACTAAGTCATAAAATAATGTTGAGTCTCAGACAGTGTGGGGAAGCCTGGCTGGTGACTAGAAAGAATCTTGTGCCCCTTTCATCCCTCCCTCATCGACATCATTCCTTCAGGAACCCCTGGACCTGGTCAGGGCTAGAATCCAGTGGCTCTTTTTTTTTTAATATATTTTTTAATGTTTTATTTATTTCTAGGAGAGAGAAGAGACAGTGTGAGCAGGGGAGGGTCAGAGAGAGAGGAGTCACAGACTGAAACAGGCTCCAGGCTCTGAGCTGGCAGTCAGCACAGAGCCCGACGCGGGGCTCGGACCCAGGAACCGCGAGATCATGACCTAAGTGAAAGTCGGACGCTTAACCGACTAAGCCACCCAGGCACCCCTCTTTCTTTTCTTTTTGAGACACCTGGCTTTTGTCAATTTTGTTTATTTTATCAAAAAACCAACTCTCGGTTTCATTGATCTGTTCAACTGTTTTTTTTTCAACTCTATATTGTTTCTTCCTGCCCTGATTTTTATTATTTCTCTTCTCCTACTGGGTTTGGAGTGCTCTTGTTGCTTTTATTCTAGATCCTTTAGGTGTGCTGTTAGATTTTGTACTTGTTTTTTTGTAATTTCTTGAAATAGGCCTGTAGTGCAATGTGCTTTCCTCTTAGGACTGCCTTGGCACCTCTCATAGAGTTTGGATTGTTGTATTTTCATTTTCATTTGTTTCCATATATTTTTTCATTTCTTTTCTAATTGCCTGATAGACCCATTCGTTCTTTAGTAGGGTGTTCTTTAACCTCCATATTTTTGGAGGTTTTCCAGATTTTTCCTGCGATTGATTTCAAGTTACGTAGCATTGTGATTTGAAAGTGTGCATGGTATGATTTAAATTATTTTATATTAATTGAGGGCTGCCTTATGACACAGTATGTGATCTGTTTTGGAGAATGCGCCATTCACACTTGAAAAGAAAGTGAATACCATAGCCTCAGGGTGTAGAGTTCTAAATATATCTGTCAAATCCATCTGGTCCAATGTGTCATTCAAGTCAATAGATTCTTTAGTGATTTTCTGTCTAGTGGATGTATCCATTGTTGTAAGTGGAGTATTAAAGTCCCCTGCTATTAGCACATTCTTGTCCGTAAGATTGTTTCTGTTTGTGTTTAATTGTTTTATGTATTTGGGTAGTTCCATATTCTCTCTGTAGATATTTATAATTGTTAGCTCTTCCTGTTGGCTAGACCCTATAATTATTGTATAATGCCCTCTTCATCCCTTGTTACTGCCTTTACTTTGAAGTCCAATTTGTCTGATATAAGTATAGCTACTCCAGCCTTCTTTTGACTTCCAGTCTCATGACAGATATTTATCCATGCCCTTACTTTCAATCTGAAGGTGTCCTTAGGTCTAAAATGAGTCTTTTGTAGACAGCAAATAGATAGATTTTGTTTTTTTATCCATTCTGCTACCCTATGCCTTTTGACTGGAGCATTTAGTCCATTTACATTCAGTGTTATTTTTGAAAAATATGGGGTTAGAGTCATTGTGTTCTTTCTTTCTTTCTTTCTTTCTTTATTTATTTTTACAAATAGTTTATTGTCAAATTAGTTTCCACATAACACTCAGTGCTCATCCCCACAAGTGTCCTCCTCCATGCCCATCCCCCTCCCCCCCACATCCATCAGTCCTCAGTTTTTGTCAGCATTCAAGAGTCTCTCATGGTTTGCCTCTCTCCCTTTCCCCCACCATTTCCCCCTTCTTCTCCCCCTTGTTCCTCCGTCAAGTTCCTCCTAATCCTCCTATACGTGCAAACATATGATATTTGTCCTTCTCTGCTTGACTTATTTCGCTCAGCGTAACACCCTCAAGGTCCATCCATGTTGCTACGAGTCATTGTGTTCTTTATAGAATTCATCCTTGTGGTCGTGTCTCTGGTACCTTGTGTTCTTCACAACATTTCCCTCATGGAGTCCCCCTTATGATTTCGTGTAGGGCAGGTTTAGTGGTGATGAATTCATTCAATTTTTGTTTCCTTGGGAAGACTTTTATCTCTCCTTCTATTCTGAACGACTGCTGGATAGAGGATTCCTGGCTGCATATTTTTTCTGTTCATCACATAGAAGGTTTCCTGCCATTCCTTCCTGGCCTGCCAAGTTTCTGTAGACAGGTCTGTAAATACTCTGATAGGTCTCCCTTTGTATGTTAGGGCCCTTTTATCCCTATCTGTTTTCAGAATTCTCTCTTTGTCCTTATATTTTGCCAGTTTCACTATGATATGTTGTGCAGAAGATCTATTCAATTTATGTCTGAGGAGAGTTCTCTGTGCCTCTTGGATTTCAATGTCTGTTTCCTTCCCCATACTGGGGAAGTTCTCTGCTATAATTTGTTCACGGACTCCTTCAACGTCTTTCCCTCTCTCTTCCTCTTCTGGAATTCCTATGATACAGATACTGTTCCATTTGATTGTATCACTGAGTACTCGAAATTTCCTTTCATGCTCCTGGATCAGTTTATCTCTCTTTTTCTCAGCTTCCTCTTTTTCTATAATTGTGTCTTCTAATTCACCTATTCCCCTCTCTTCCTCTTCAATCCGTGCAATGATCTCCTTTTTATTATGCACCTCATTTATAGCATTTTGTAATTCATCACAACTATTTTTAAGCTCCATAGTCTTTGTAGCAATAGCTTTTCTGATGTCTTCCATGCCTTTTTCAAGGCCAGTGATTAATTTTATGACTATTATTCTAAATTCTTATTCATTTATGTTGTTTATACCTGTTTTGAGCAGTTCTTTAGCTGTCATTTCATTCTGGGATTTCTTTAGAATAGAGTTCTTCTATTTCATCATTTTGGCTTGCTTTCTGCTTCGTGTTAGTTTTAAAAGCTTGTTATGTGCTCTGCACTGGCAAGTACCGCTATATTAAAGAAGGCTCATTGACTGTCCAGGGCCTGTCAGTTCAGGAGTATTCTTTGAATGGTGTCTCTTGGTCTCTCTTGTTGAGACTTTGGTTATTTCCCTACTTGTAGTGGTATTTGTCACTCTCCACCATGTGTACTTTGGCTTGTTTCTTGAGATATCTCTGGAAAGGAAAATAGACAGACAAACACACAGGGAACAAAGACATGCAAACACATAGACCAATCCAACAAACCAGCAAACCAAAAGGGAAAAAGAAAAAGGAAAATGAAAGGAAAGGAAAGGAAAGGAAAGGAAAGGAAAGGAAAGGAAAGGAAAGGAAAGGAAAGGAAAGGAAAGGAAAGGAAAGGAAAGGAAAGGAAAGAAGGAAAAGAAAAGAAAAGAAAAGAAGAGAGAAAACCAAAAGACAAAGGACAGTCTAAAAGCATAACACCAGAATTCCCAGCTACACATAAAGAGCAGGGTGTCTGCAGTGCTGATGGAAGAGCATATACAAAGAGAGAGATGACAGGGCCAGGAGGAAGCGAAATTGGAAGAGAAATGACCAGGCAGAGAGACTAAGAGGTTTAATTCAGAGAGCGAAAAGGAAAATATGGTAGAGGGCAAGGAGAAAGAAAGGAAGATAATGTTACTCAGAGAAACTCTATAGTCCGATTACTCCAGAGAGAGAGAGAGAGATAAGAAGGTAGCAGTGATGGTGTAGAATATACATCTAAAGAATGGATTAAATGTGCAAGCCAGTGACCAGATTTAATCAGGGCAGTGAATCTCTGTTAGTCTTGCCCTAGGCTCTGGTAAAAAAAAAAAAAAAAGCGCAGCTCTCTAGCGGGGATGGGCGTGGTTTGGTGTAGGTAGGTCTTAGCTTCCACTGCTGCCTGAGGGCTGCTCCCTGAGGTCCCGCCTTGGTGATTGTGGGGAAATAATGGTGGCTCTCCAGTCCCTTTTTGAACCAAGCATTGCAGAGCACTCTTCTGTGTCTGATCTTCCTGTGCTGTGGGCGTAGCCAAGGTGGGTCATGTTCTATGTTCCAAGCCCTACCTAGTTTCCAGGTCTTAGTACTTCCACTTTATTGATACGACTCGAAATGTAATCCCACAGTCCAGGCCACTTCCCATCCAGGGATTGAGTCGGAAGATCAGCAGAGCAATTTCTGTCTTTTATTTAGAGATTTTAATCTACTTACATGTAATATTGTTCCTGAAAACAAAGGACTATTTGTTTGCTGTATGTCTTAAAGTTTTTCCCCCTCTCATTTTCTTCATTAATGCCTTCTTTTGTATTTAATTGATTTTTATACTGACATATTTTGTTTGCTTTCCATTTATTTGGTGCATATTTTACAGTTATTATATTTTGATTGCCATTGGGATTACATATAACATCTTAAAGTTACAACAATATAAGTTGAATTGATAAGAACTTAAACTTCAACTTCATATAAAATGTCTCCTGTAGAACTTCATTCGCTTTTATATTATTACTGTGAAAACTCACATATTATTATATTGTGTTCTTTATAACAGATTTATAATTATTTTTTAAAATGTTTTATTTAGTTTTGAGACAGAGAGAGAGACAGCATGAGCAGGGGAGGGTGAGAGAGAGAGGGAGACACAGAATCTGAAACAGGTTCCAGGCTCTGAGCTAGCTGTCAGCACAGAGCTCGACGTGGGGCTCGAACCCACAAACTGTGAGATCGTGACCTGAGCCGAAGTCAGACACTTAACCGATTCAGCCACGGAGGCTCCCTGATTTAAAATTATTTTTAAATATATGCCTTTTAAACTATACAAAACATACAAAGTAAATTTTCATACTAAAATTACAGTAATTCTGGCTTTTAAATTCACCCAAGGAGGAGGAGGCACCTGAGTGGCTCAGTCGGTTAAGCATCCGACTTTAGGTCAGGTCATGATCTCACGGTTCATGGGTTCGAGCCCCATGTCAGGCTCTGTGCTGACAGCTAGCTCAGAGCCTGGAGCCTGCTTCAGATTCTGTGTCTCCCTCTCTCTCTCACCCTCTCCTGTTCATGCTCTCTCTCTCTTTCAGAAATAAATAAAACATTAAAAAAATAAATTCACCCATGTACTTATATTTATGAAAATCATTTATTTCTTCGTATGTCTTCAAAATTGCAGTCCTGCATCAGTTTATGTTAACCCAAAAGACTCCAATTTATGTTAACCCAAAGACTGCATCTACTATTTCTTATATGGCAAATCTAGTGGTAATAATCTCCTTTAGGTTTTCTTTTGGGGGGATGTTTTAAATTTTCCCTAATTTTTAGAATTCAGTTTTTCCAGATGTAGAATTTCTGGTTGACAGATTGTGTGCATTACTTCAAATACACCATATCGCTGCTTTTTGATTCCCAAGATTTTGAATGAGTACTTCACTTATAATCCTGTAGAGAATCCATTCATTAAATGTAATGATTCACTTATATGTTCCTGCTCACAAGTTCCTCTCTGTCTTTGGAATTCAGTAGTTTGATTTCAGTGTGTCTCATTCTTATATCTTTGTGATTATCCACTTGGAGTTTATTGAACTTTGGACTTTGTAGATTGATACCTTTTATCAAATGTAGGACAATTTGTCATTGTTTCTTCAAATAACCTTTCTGCAGTATTTTTTTCTCTTCCCCCCCCCGGAACTCCAAAAATATATATATTGTTCGACTTAAGGGTTTATCACAAGTCCCTTAGGTTCTGTTTATTTTTCTCCTTCTTTTTAAATGTATTATTATTATTAATTTGACAGAGAGAGAGAGGGAGGGAGGGAGGGAGGGAGAGAGACAGCGTGAGCAGGAGAAGGACAGAGAGATCCAGAGACACAGAATCCGAAGCAGGTTCCAGGCTCAGAGCTGTAAGAAAAGAGCCTGACGCAGGGCTTGAACCCATGAACCGCGAGATCATGACCTGAGCCGAAATCGGATGCTTAACCGACTGAACCACACAGGCGCCCCTACAAAACATTTTTAATGTTTATTTTTGAGAGAGAGAAAGACAGAGTGTAAGCGGGGGATGGGCAGAGAGAGAGGAAGACACAGAATACAAATCAGCCTCCAGGCTCTCAGCTGCCAGCACAGAGGCTGACACTGGGCTCGAACTCACAAAATGTAAGATCATGACCCGATCCGAAGTCAGAGGTTCAACCTGCCACACCACTTAGGTTTCCCTCTTATTCTTTCTTTTGCCTACTCCAATTTGCTGTTGAAATCTGGTGAATTTTGTATTTTAGCTCATATTTTTTATTTTCAATTTTCTGTTTGATTCCTTTATATAATTTATACATCTTTGTTGAAATTCTCATTTTGTTTTCATGTCATTTTCCCAATTTTCTTTAGTTATTTGTCCACGTTCTGCCTTAACTGAGTATATTTAAAATAGTTCTTTTAAATTAATTGTTTAGTATGTTTGATGTCTATTCTTCAGAAACAATAGTATATTTACTCTGTTCCTTTGAATAGGTCATGTTTTCAATTTTTGCATATACATAATGATTTTTTATGGAAAAATTTGTGTTTAACTAGTATGATGTTGTAACCCTAGAAATTAGACTTTTGTCCTTTCAACAGTTTCCTGTCTTTTTAGTTATTGAATATTTTCTATATTTTTTCCAAACAGTTTTTGCAAGGATTATTCCTTATCATGTGTTACTTATGTCTCCCTTCCTTTAACCATGTTCAGAAATTTCCTTGAGTGCAAATAACTGAAACAAATACAAACACAAAAAAATATATAAACAGAGAAAGTAGTTTTTACTGACTTTCTATGTGCTTACCTAGGATTTTTCTTAGTGTAAGTATTAGCTCAAGGTGAAAGCTTAATGTTTTTCTCAAGATTTCTCTGAGCGTGTAACTTTCCTGGGCTTGTTCATGGGTTTCTAAACTTCTCAGTATACATGGCTGTTTTAGAATATTGTAGTTTACGAAAGATTTCCATCCCAGATTCTTCCCCCTTTCTTAGGTCATCTATTGTATGTCAGAAGGCATCCATAATCTCTTGTTACAAATGTTTATTGGTTTTAAGTCCATCAAGAAGTTTTCACAGTAATTGCCCACTGCTTTTTCTCCATTACATCACACTTAAGCAAAACAGAGATCTGGACCTTGTATCATTATTTCAAGTAATGCCCAGTCCAATTAAAAATTATTTGCATAATAATTTGCAAATCAGGCCTTTTCAGTTTCCTCTGAATTTAAGCATGTAATTGGGAACCAGGCAGCCTCCACTTCAAGACTAAAACTGCTACCATACAAGGAAGGGTGTGAACCAAGGGTGAAAAAACAACAACAACAATAGAGGGGCGCCAGGGTGGCTCAGTTGGTTGGGCGACCAAACTTTGGCTCAGGTCATGATCTCATGTTTTGTGGGTTCGAGCCTCATGGTTTGTGGGTTCGAGCCTCATGCTGGGCTCTGTGGTGACAGCTAGCTGGGGGGCTGGGGCCTGTTTCAGATTCTGTGTCTCCCTCTCTCTCTGACTCGCCCCTTCTCACGCTCTCTCTCTCAGAAATAAATTAAAAAAGTTAAAAAATTTTAAAAAAACAATAGAGAATATTCTTAACAATTTCAAAATTATTTTTTTAATTGGATGTTTACTTGGCTGCTTTACGTTTTTGAATGTTTTCCAGAGCATTGATATGGTGGATCAGATAGTTTCTAAATGTTTCAATGTTTCAGTGGTAGGTTAAAAGCTTTTAGAAATTTAGTTTCCAGTTTTACTGACATTATTCCCAGTGGCAAATCAGGAAACAGAACATATGGTAGTTATCATAAGCACAAAAAATGAGAAGAAAGAAATAAATATTTCGGCACTTGAAAAGGGGAGTATGAAGGCGCCTGGGTGTCTCAGTCTGTTAAGCGTCCAACTTTGGCTCAGGTCATGATCTCACTGTTCATGGGTTCAAGCCCCATGTCGGACTCTGTGCTGACAGCTATCTCGGAGCCTGGAGCCTGCTTCAGATTCTGTAACTCCCTCTTTCTCTGACCCTCCCCTGCTCACGCTGTCTCTCTCACTCAGAAATTATATATATATATAGAGAAAAGAAAGGGGAATATGTCTATGGAATGCCTAATGAAGACTTTCTCACAGCCCACACAATAAAGATTCAATGACTTTTCATTGACATTGAGCTGAGTGAGAGTAGCAACAATATATGACAGCCAAAAGTTAATGTGATATTATACAGCTTTTTTTAAAATATTATACAGCTTTAACAGGAGTACAATACTTGAAATAAGGGAAGAGATATTCCTGTTCTACTTTCTGAAGTCAAACAATACCTAGAATATTGGTTTTCTAACAGGGGATTATAGGTTTTTCATACATTAAATGATTTGAAAGTAATGATGAAGACAGTAATTAAATTGGACAGATTGTCATATGATAAATGTTTCAAATACCTTTGTTTATCTATCCTGAGAAAGACAAGTTCACTGGAGGACATGAAAGCTCTGCAAATATGTGAAATGCTATTGTGTATAAAATATAAAGAACAAATTTTGTCTGCAGTCAAAGAGCAATTTCAATTTAACAAGGTTTTAAAGGATTATTTAACTAGGATTAATGGTGATATCTAAAAAGGGAAAGCAAAAATACATACATACATACATACATACATAGGAACAGATAAAACCCCAATGTTAGACAGGTCTTTTAACACTTACAATGGTCTAATTGACAACTTCAAGCATTCCATAAGAAGTTTACCATAAGATTGTATAATTTTACCTATGAGTTACTCACATGGCTAAAAAATTTATTTCTAAAATATTTAGATATTGGAGGTAAAGGGAAAAAAATCTAAATGCAGTACTATGTGAAAATTACAGTGAAAAACAGGGAATGCAGCTATTAAATGATCTATAAAATTTTATCCATCTAGGAGAGTAAATTGTAACACTACTTATTGACTGGGGGAGATTTTCTACTATTTATACCTTCAGGATTTATTATATGTTACTTCAGCAACAAACACAGATCATAATAACTGTTCCTATTTATTGAGTTCTTACTTTATACAGGCATTGTATTAAGTGCTTTAAATGGATTATCATATCACTTAATCCTCATAACAATCCTATAAAATAGAATAAAAACTAGTTTGACAGGTAAGGAAATATTTTCTTAGAGAGATTAAAAACTTGTCCAAATGTTATAGAACTAGTAAGTAACAGAGCAGAAATTAAACCCTGTGCATATCTTACACCAAAGAAAACTATTACCCAATGTACACAATGCTCATTTAGCTACAAAGTACACTACTATTGATAAGAGTTTCTTTACATCCTTAATAGATTTCTGGTACATTAAGCTTTTTAACTATGATATACTTTACACTAGCAGGGGGGAAATTGTGATATACGTTTTCATGACTCTTTCAGTTCTATTTCATTGGATATATGAAGCAGGTATTCAGATATATCAGTCTTTGCTTTTAATGATTTTTATTCTGTTTAAACTTTTATTAGTTAAGCCCTCTGGAAACTGTAGAAACAATCCAACAAAACCCCAAATCCTCTAATTTTTAAAAGCAATAATTATTTTTTTCAATGCGAATACAAACACATATACTCATATGGGTTTTAGATAAATGCAAACATGTAATATTTATGCTTGCAGATTTGGTGGGAGGTATCTGCATCCACCACTCTTGCATTTATTAGGATGCCCAGTAACATCCACTACTACAGGATAGGTATACCATAGGTATTAATGAATTAATCACCAATGAAATGTGATTTGAAGAACAGTATAATACATAGGCTCAAATATTTCAACATACTTTCTTCTAGTGCCTGATTTTCCTGCCAATAGCATCATAGTAGGATCATAATTTTCTTTGAAAATTACACCAGACGAGATATGCAGAAATCTGAGTTTTATACTCATCTACACTATGAACTCAGTATTTACTTTGAGAAACGCACTTAGTTCTAAACCTCAATTTCTTGTAAATAAATGGGGAGTTTGGAACAGACAATCCACAATATTGCTCTAAGTTCCAACATTTTGGTCTTGTAAAATGGAAATACATTATTTTGGAAAGACCACCAATTAAACTCTGTTAGTTTACATTACTTCATTACATAAACTGCCCAGTTGCTTAAAATTATGTAAACATATTTAGTACATACATAATATTTGCATTATATGCCCTACAAAATGTTTTCAGATCTATCATCTCATTAACACTTGACAATAGCTTTGAGGGGAAAAAGTATATGGCTTTCTTTTAAAAATATCACAGATAGCAGACAGATAACTCCAAGGCAGATGACATGATTTGTGGATCACCTAAGTGCACAGGGAAATACTATTTCTTATTTTTGTGGCACATTTCTGAGAAGTGGCATTGCTTTTCAGGGAAAAAAGAAACTGTGGTTGCCATTTTATTCCCCCCAACCCTCAACATAAGCACAGAGACACCTACGGAAGGCAGCTAAACCTGACATTGTCTGTTTAGCCTGCTTTGCACCAAATTCTGAGCCCCTGGCTTTGGCACATCTGCCCTTCTGTTTCAACCTGCTTCAGTCCCAACAAGGTGAGACCCATTCTCAGAGGGTCAACACATGAGGTCCCGGAAGATTGGAATTGTAAAAGTCAGCAGGCCTGGCTAAGATAAAGCCCAAGGTGTTCTGGACAGCTCCAAGAAAGCAAGGGATCCTGAAACATAGTTTGAAATCAGCTATCTGAAAAATGCTTGTGAGACAGGAAGAGGAATTATTCACTCCTCTGAAAGTGCATCCCTGAGAGCAGCAAATAAGGACACGCTTCTCCAGGAACAAGAGTGGGCAGTACCCATTTCCCTCCCACACCCCTTAACATGAACTAACTTCAGTTAAAAACAAAACAAAACGAAACACTAACACTACCTCCTTAACCTGCTTACACCAAGTCCTACTACCTGCAATCTGCTGCTACTGCATTTCCTGGCCAGGCGTGTCTAAAGGTCAGCACAGTGGGCCTCTCCCCCAGAAGACAAGCACAAAATCCTGCACACAACATGTCTACTGACCATAGAGGTCTTCGCAGCTTTAGGTCTAGTGGAAATAGCATCACATCTCTTTTAACAAGCTGACCAGAGCACAGCTAGCTAAAACTCGATACACAAAAAAATCGTAAAAGGAGCAAAACAAAACAAGTCCACAACTTACAAGGAAAGACGAATAACGTTAGCAGCATATTACTCCACAGAAAGGTGGAAAACCAAAAAAGAGTGGTATGCTATATTCAACATGCTGAATGGGAAAAATCTGTAGCAAAGAAAACCCTAGACAGACAGGCGATCATTCAGTGTAGAACGTGAAATATAAAGAGTTTTCCAGAGAAACAAAAACTAAAAAAGTTTATCTCCTTTAAAACAGGCCTGCAAAAATATTAAAGGGGAAGCTCTGATTGTAAAAAAATACCGAAAGTGACAAAGACAAGAAAGGAACAGAGAAAATCTCCAGAAACAAGAAAACAAGTAATAAAATGGCACTAAATATATATCTATCGATAATCACTCTGAACTTAAATGAACTAAATGCTTCAATCAAAAGACATAGGGTGTCAGAATGGATTAAAAAAATGTATATGCTGCCTACAAGAGACTCATTTTAGACCTAAAAACACCTGAAGATTGAAAGTGAGGAAATGGAGAAACATTTATGTCACAAGTGGACATCACATGAAAATTGGAGTGGCAATATTTATATCAGACAAACTAGATTTTAACCGAAAATCTGTAACAAGACATGAAGAGCACTATATACAATCAAAAACATCCGAAAAGAAGATCTAAAAATTGTAAATAGTTATGCCCCCAATATTAAACCCAAATATGTAAAACACTTAACAAAAAACATCAAGAAACTGATTGATAATAATACAATAATCATAGGGAATTTTAGCACTGTACCTACATGAATGGACATATCATCGAAGCAGAAAATCAACATGGGAACCATGGCTTAGAATGACACACTGGATCAGATAGACTTAACATATATATTCATTCCGTCTTAAAATAGCAGAATACAAGGGCACCTGGGTGGCTCAGTCGGTTAAGCGTCCGACTTCGGCTCAGGTCATGATCTCACAGTTCGTGGATTCAAGTCCCACATTAATCTCTGTGCTGACAGCTAGCTCAGAGCCTGGAGCCTGTTTCAGATTCTGTGTCTCCCTCTCTTTCTGACGCTTCCGTGCACTCTCACTCTCTCTCTCTCTCTCTCTCTCTCTCTCATAAATAAATAAAACATTTAAAAAATAAAATAGGAGAATACACGTTTTTCAAATGCACATGGGACATTCTCCAGAATAGATCATATATTAGAACACAAATGAGGTCTCAACTAGTACAAAATATTTGAGATTTTACCATGTATATTTTCTGAACACAATGCTATGAAACTTGGAGTCAACCACAAGGTATAAACTAGAAAAACTACAAGTATATGTAGGTTAAACAACATGCTATGGAAGAATGAATGTGTCAACAAATAAATCAAAGAATAAATTTTAAAATACATTGAAACAAATGAAAATAAAAACACAATAGTTCAAAACCTTTGGGATGTAAAGGGGGAAGTATATAGCAATATAGGCCTATTTGAAGAAGAAAGAAAAATGTCAGATAAACAACCTAACTGTTCATGTAAAGGAGATACAAAAAACAACAACAACAACAACAACAACAACAACAACAAACAAAGCTTAAAGGTAGTAGAAGGAAGGAAAATAAAGATTAGAGTTGAAGTAAATGATATAGAAACACATTTTTTAACAAGTAGAACATATCAATAAAACCGAGACCTGGTTATTTGAAAAAATTAATAAAATTTATAAACGCTAGTCAGACTTATCAAAAAGAAAAAAGACCTAAATAAATAGAACACAAATTATAGATAAGAAATAATGAAAAAATCACAGAAATAATAATGATTGTAAGTGAACAGTATGAAAAAATATATGCCAAAAATTTGACAACTTGGAAGAAATGGATAAATTTCTAGAAACATATAAACTACCAAAACTGAATAGGAAGAAATTGAAAACTTTAAAACACTGATAACAAGCAAAGAAATTGAATCAATAATTAAAAATCTCCCAACACTTAAAAGCCTAGGCTCAGATGTCTTCCCAGGGAAATTCTGTCAAACATTTAAAGAAGAGTTAATGCCTATTCTTTTCAAACTATTCCAAAAATTAGAAATGAAAGGAAAACTTTCAAACTCTTTCTATGAGGTTAGCATTACCTGGCAATGACTCAACTAAAAAGAGAAATATAGACCAATATCCCTGAGGAACATGAATGCAAAAATTCTCCACAAACTACTATCAAATTGAATCCAACAGTATATATTTTTTTCTTTCATAGTTTATTGTCAAGTTGGATTCCATATAACACCCAGTGATGAGCCCATCAGGTGCCTTCCTCCATGCCCATTACCCTCCTTTTCCTCTCTCCCACCCCATCAGCCCTCAGTTTGTTATCAGTATTCAAGAGTTTCTCATGGTTTGCCTCCCTCCCTCTCCCCAACTATTTTTCCCCTTCTCTTCCTGCATGGTGCTCCCTTGTTTCTCCCAATCCACCCATAAGTGAAAGCATATGGTGTCTGTCTTTCTCTGCCTGACTTATTTCGCTCAGCATAACACCCTCAAGGTCCATCCATGTTGCTACGCATGTCCAGATTTCATTCTTTCTCATTGCCATGTAGTATTCCATGGTATAGATGAACCACATCTTCTTGATCCATTCGTTAGTTGGTGGACACTTAAGTTCTTTCCATGATTTGGCTATTGTTAAAAGTGCTGCTATGAACATTGGGGTACATGTGCTCATATGCATCAACACTCCTGTATCCCTGAAAATAACAGTATATTAAAAGAACTATTCACCATGATCAAGTGGGATGTATTTCTGGGTTGCAGGTATGGCTCAATATTCACAAATCAAGCAATGTGACACAGTGCATTAATTAAAAAAATATAAGAATCATATGATCCTCTCAATAGATGCAGAGAAAGTATTTGGCAAAATGTAACATCAATTTATGATAAAAATCCTCAACAAAGATAGGACATATCTCAACATAATAAAGCCACATATACAAAACCCACAGATTATATCATCTCCAATGGGAAAACACTGAGAACTATTCCTGTATGGTCAAAAACAAAACACGGATGTATACTCTTACCACTGGTATTTAACATACTACTGGAAATCCTAGCCTTAGGAAGAAGACAACAAAAAGAAACAAAATGCAGACAAGTGGGCAAGAAAGAAGTAAAATATTTTCTATTTGCAGATTAAATAATACTCTATATAGAAAACTCAAAAGACTCCACCAAAAAAATTGCAAGAACTGATACATAAATTCAGTAAAGTCACAGGATACAAAATCAATGTCCAGAAATCTGTTGTATTTCTACACACTAATAGTGAAACAGCAGGAAGAGAAATCAAGGTATCAATCCCATTTACTATTGCACTCAAAACTACACGTTTCTTAGGAATAAAGTTATCCAAAGAAGAAAAACAACGTACTTGGGAAACTATAAAACTCTGATGAAAGAAATTGAGGATGACACAAAGGAATGACAAAACATTCTATGATCTTTGATTGGAAAACCAAATATCGTTTAAGTGTGTTTACTATCCAACGTAATCTACAAATTCTATTAAATCTCTACCAAAATGCTGGGAATGTAAACTGGTACAGCCCCTCTGGAAAACAGTGTGGAGGTTCCTCAGGAAACTAACAATAGAACTCCCCTGGGACCCAGCAATAGCACTGCTAGGAATTTACTCAAGGGATACAGAAATGCTGATGCATAGGAGCACATGTACCCCAATGTTCATAGCAGCACTCTCCACAATAGCTAAAACATGGAAAGAGCCTAAGTGTCCATCAACGGATGAATGGATCAAGAAGATGTGGTTTATCTATATGATGGAATACTACATGACAATGAGAAAGAATGAAATCTGGCCATGTGTAGCAAAATGGATGGATCTTGAGGGTGTTATGCTGAGCGAAATAAGGCAGAGAAGGACAAATACCATATGTTTGCACGTATAGGAGTATTAGGAGGAACTTAACGGAGGACCATCTGGGAGAAGATGGGGAGAAATGGTGGGGGAAAGGGAGAGAGGCAAACCATGAGAGACTCTTGAATGCTGAGAACAAACTGAGGACTCATGGGTCTGGGGGGGGGGAAGGGGGAGATGGGCATGGAAGAGGGTACTTATGGGGATGAGCACTGGGTGTTATATGGAAACAAACTTGATAATAAACCATTTGTAAAAATAAATAAATAAATAAATAAATAGCTAAAAAAAAAAAGTCTCTACCAAAATGCAATATAGCTGGAATAAATAATCCTACAACGGGTATGGAACCTTAAGAAACCCTGAATACTCAAAGTAATCTTGAAGGAAAAAAAAAAAAAACAAACTGAAGGCATCACAATTCCAGACTTCAATTTATATTACAAAGCTGTAGTGGTCAAGACGGTATGCTACTGGTACAAAAATATACACATATCAATATAACAAAATAGAAAACTCAGAATTAAACCCAAAACTATCTGGTCAACTAATCTTCAACAAATTAGGAAAGAATAACCAACAGAATAAAAGTCTCTTCAACAAAAGGTGCTTGGAAAAGTGCACAGCAATACACAAAGAATGAATTTGGACTACTTTCTTTCACCGTACACAAAAATAAATTCAAAATAATTTAAAGATCTAAATTTGAGAAAGAAATCCTTCAAAATCCTAGAGATGAACACAGACATTATCGTCTTTGATAGTAACCATAGCAACTTCTCACTAGATAAATCTCATGAGGCAAGGGAAACAAAAGAAACAATTATTGTTACTTCAATATAATTATTTTCTGTATAGTGAAAGAAACAATCAATAAAACTACAAGACTACTTTCAGAATAAGAGAAGATATTTGCTAATGGCATATCTGTTAAATAGATAGCAACCAAAATATATAAAGAACTTGCCAAACTCAACAACACAAAAAGCAAATAATCAAGTATAAAAAATGGCAGAAGACATGAATAGACATGTTTCCTAAGAAAACAGCTAGATGGCTAACAGATACATGAAAACATGCTCAAAATCATCAGGGAAATACAAATGAAAACTACAATAAGATGTCTCCTAATATCAATTAGAATGGCTAAAATAACACAGGAAACACCACATGTTGGCAAGTATGTGGAGACTGGAGAACACTTTTAAACTGTTCATGAGAATGGAAACTGGTGAAGACACTCTGGAAAGCAGTGTAGAAGTTCCTCAAAAAGTTAAAAGCAGAACTACCTTATAACCCAGCATTTGCACTACTAGATATTTACCCAAAGGATCTAAAAATACTGATTCAACAGGGTACATGCACACTGATGTTTATAGCAGGACTATCAGCAATAGCCAAACTATGGAAAAGTTCACATATCTGTCAACTGAAATGGATAAATAAGATGTGATACACACACACAGACACACACACACACAGACACACACACACAGATATTATTCAACCACAAAAATAATGAAATATTTCCATATAGTGATGTAGATGGTACTAGAGTATATTATGTTAAGCAACATATGTCAGTTAGAGAAAGACAAATAACATATGGTTTCACTCATATGTGAAATTTAAGAACGAAAACAGTTAAATATAGGGGAAAATATGAGAGGCAAACCAGAAAACTGACCTTTAACTATAGGAAATAAACTGAGGGTTACTGGAGGGGAGATGGGTGAAGGGTTCTGTTAAATGGGTGATAATTATCAAAGAAGACATTTGTAAGAACGCTGGTTTATGTATGCAAGTGATGAATCAGTGAGAATTCTACACGTGGAAATTAATATTACAATGTTTGTTAACTAACTGGAATTTAAGTAAAATGTTGGAAAAATATCATTATTAGCCCCATTTGGAGAACAGAAAATTAACTTGATCAAATACCCTCACCTCAAAAACCATTTTTAGGCTTGAGTCTAAATTCCGTGTTTACTTCACAGTTACAATAACAAGAGTAATAACTAACATTAACTGAATAAATTATTAAATGCTGAGAACGATGTTAATTACTTACTAAATGGCCTCATGATATCTTCATTATAACCTCATAAGGTAAATATCATTTCTCATATTTGACAAATAAGAGATAGATAAAAATGTGGCACTCACACACAGTACACTCCTACCCAGCCATAAAAAGAAGACAGACTTACATTTTGTAAAAACTTCGATAAACCTTAAATGCATTAGAGTGAGTAAAATAAGCCAAAGAAAGACTGTATTTCATTTATATGTGTAATCTTAATAAAAAGTCAATCTCAAAGAAATAGAAAAAAATTCCAAGGACTGACAAATGGGGGAAATGGAGACATATTAGGGAAAGGAATAAAACTTTCAGTAATAAGATAAGTAGGTTCTTTGATTCTTGTATATAACTTGGTGACTAAACTTAAAATACTATATTGTCTACTTGAATTTGATAATAGAATAAAAGCTAATTTTCTCACTACAAAATAAATCTAATTATGTGAGTTGATTGATATATTAACTTGATTTTCGTAAATATTTCACAAAGTAAACATATATATCATTTGTACACTTTAAATATATACACTTTTATTTGTCAATTATATCTCTAAAAAGCTGGGAAAAATAAAAAAGATGGAAACATAGTACATATATGTTTTTACTTATTTAACAAATTTCTTCAGTTTACCTAACATACAGCTCTGAAAATAAAAATATAACATATAGCCCTTCTTATAGATCCTTTTTTAAATTTAATATAGTGCTTTTATTCTATTAGCCAGTTTAACAAAATCATAACAAAATTAAGATTTTTGATCTCAATTTTTCCTGCAGTATGAATTTCAAAGAACTTCAACTCTGAAAGCCCAAAAAACAACAGTATTTGAGAGCATAATATACACAACATCGGTGCCAAAATAAACATTGTATTTCATTTTTCATACTTCTTTATAATTTTCCAGTTTTTCACTTACTTGTTCATTTATTCACAAATGTTTAATAATCATCTAGTATTTGCCAATCATTTAGCTATTTACTGAGATATAGTAATAAACAAGAAACATGTGGTTCCTGGCCTGACAGAGCTTATAGTCAAAGAATAGACAAAGATTAAATCACACAAGAGACAGAAACCTAGCCAAAATGACAAAATGGAAGAAATCACCTCAAAAGAGATTCCAGGAAGAAACAGCAGCCAGAGAATTGCTCAAAAAAAATAAATAAAAACAACATATCTGAACAAAATTTTAGAATAATAGTCATAAGACTAATAGCTAGGCTTGAAAAAATCATAGAAGACAACAGAGATCTATTGCTACAGAGATCAAAGACTGAAGAAATAATCATAATGAATTAAGAAATGCTGAAAATGAGATAGAAAACAAACTAGATGCAGTGACAGCAAGGCTGGAAGAAGCAGAGGAGAGAATAGGTGAAATAGAAGATAAAATTAGGGAAGATGATGAAGCTAAAAAAAAAAAAGTGGGAAAGGAAATTACTAGACCATGAGGGTAAAACAAGAGAACTAAGTGATTCAATGAAATGGAATAATATCCATTTCAAATAATAGTAGCTTCAGAAGAAGAAGAGAGATAAAGGGGTAGAAAGTTTATTCCAACAAATTAACACTGAGAACCCCCTCAATCTGGGTTAGGAAACAGACATCCAAGTCTAAGATATACAGAGAACTCCCATCAAAATCAACAAAAACAGGGGCGTCTGGGTGGCTTAGTCGGTTAAGCGTCCGATTTTCGCTTGGGTCATGATCTCACGGTTCGTGGGTTCAAGCCCCGCATCGGGCTCTGTGCTGACTGCCAGCTCAGGAGCTGGTCTGTTTCAGTCTGTGACTCTCTCTCTCTCTCTGACCCTCCCCTGCTCACGCTGTCTCTCTCTCCTAAAAATAAATCAAACATTAAAAAAAAAGTGTTAAAATCAACAAAAACAGGTCAACACCACAGCATATCATACTGAAACTGGTAAAATATAAAGATAAAGAGAGATTTCTGAAAGCAGTTAGGAACAGATAGGCCTTTACCTAAAAATGGTAGACACAGAAGGGTAGTAGCAGGCCTGTCAACTGAAACTTGGTAGGGCAGAAGGAAGTGGCAGTAAATATTCAATGTGCTGACAAGGAAAAATATGCAGCAAAGAGTCCTTTATCCAGTAGGGCAGCCATTCAGAACAGCAGGAGAGATAAAGGCTTTCCCGAACAGAGAAAAACTGAAGGAATTTATGACCACTAAACCAGCTTTGCCAAAGATAAAAAAGGAGACTTTATGAGTGGAAAGTAGCAAAGACTACAAAGGACCAGAGACATCACCATAAGCATGAAACCTACAGATAATACAATGATACTAAATCTGTGTATTTCAATAATCACTCTGAATGTAAATGAACTAAATGTCCCAATCAAATGATATAGGGTATCAGAATGGATGAAAAAATAAAATCCCTCTATATGCTGCCCACAAGAGACTCATTTTATTTTTTTTATTATTATTTTTTAATTTTTAGGGGAGCCTGGGTGGCTCAGTTGGTTAAGCGTCCAACTTAAGCTCAGGTCATAATCTTACAGCTTGTGGGTTCGAGCCCTGTATCGGGCTATGTGCTGACAGCTAGCTCAGAGCCTGGAGCCTGTTATGGATTTTGTGTCTCCCTCTCTCTCTGACCCTCCTCTGCTCACGCTGTCTCTCTCTCTCAGAAATAAATAAAACATTAAAACATAAAAAAATATATAAAATAAAAATAAAAAAATTTCCTCCCTCAGAGAGAGAGGGAGACACAAAATCCATAACAGGCTCTAGGCTGTGAGCTAGCTGTCAGCACAGAACCTGACACAGGGCTTGAACCCTCAAGCTGCGAGATCATGACCTGAGCCAAAGTCAGACTCTCAACCGACTAAGCCACCTAGGCGCTCCAAGAGACTCATTTTATATATGAGGACACATGCAGATTGAAAGTGAGGGCATGGAGAACGATCTATCATGCTACTGAATATCAAAAGAAAGCCAAGTAGCCATATTTATATCAGACAAAATAGATTTTAAAACATGTACCGTAACAAAAAATTAAGACAGTATATCATAATTAAGGGGTCTATGCATCAATAAGAGCTAACAATTGTAAATAGCCAAAATAATGTTGAAAAAGAAAACCAAAGCTGTAGGCCTCACAATCCTGGACTTTAGCCTGTATTACAAACTCATAATCTTCAAGACAGTATGATATTGGCACAAAAACAGGCACATAGACAAATGGTATAGAATATAGAACACAGAAATGAACCCACAAATATATGTCCAATTAGTGTTTGACAAACAGGAAAGAGTATCCAATGGAATAAATGCAGTCTCTTTAGCAAATGGTGCTGGGAAAACTGGATAGTGATATGAAGAAGACTGAAACTGGACCACTTTCTTATATTATATACAAAAATAAATTCAAAAAGGATGAAAGACCTAAATGTGAAACAGAAATATTACAGGAGAAAACAGGCCACAACCTCTTTGATCTTGGCCATGCAACTTCTTACCTGACATGTCTCTAAAGACAAAGTAAATAAAAGCAAAAGTTAAGTACTGAGACGACATCAAGATATAAATCTTCTGCACAGCAAAGGAAACAACATTAAAAGGCAACAAACGGGATAGGAGAAAATTTTTGCAAATGACATATCAGATAAAAGGTTAGTATCCAAAATCTATAAAGAACTTACCAAACTCAACACACGAAAAACAAATAATCCAGTGAAGAAAAGGGCAAAAAGACATGAATAGACACTTCTCCAAAGATATCCAGATGGCTTACCGAATCATGAAAAATTGCTTAACATCACTCATCAACAGTGAAATACAAATTGGGGCGCCTGGGTGGCTTAGTCGGTTGAGAGTCCGACTTTCGCTTAGGTCATGATCTCACGGTTCGTGGGTTCGAGCCCCGCATCGGGCTCTGTGCTGACTGCCAGCTCAGAGCCTGGAGCCTGTTTCAGTCTATGACTCCCTCTCTCTCTGACCCTCCCCTGCTCACGCTGTCTCTCTCTCTCTCCTGGAAATAAATAAAACATTAAAAAAAAAACAGTGAAATACAAATCAAAAACATGATGAGATACCACCTCACACAAGTCAGATTGGCTAAAATTAATTACACAGGAAGCAATAGTTATTGGCAAGGATGTGGAGAAAGGGGAACACTCTTGCACTGTTGGTGGGAATGGGAAATGGTGGAGCCACTCTAGAAAACATTGTAGAGGTTGCTCAAAAAATTAAAAATAGAATTACCCTACTACCCAACAATAGTACTACCAAGTATTGATCCAAAGATTACAGGAATACTAATTTGTAGGGCCACATATAGCTGGATGTTTATAGCAATAGAATCAACAATAGCCAAATTATGGAAGGAGCCCAAATATCCATCAACTGATTAACAGATAAAGAAGTTACACACACACACACACACACACACGCGCGCTCATACACACACACACACAATGGATTACTACTCAACAATGCAAAAGAATGAAATCTTGCCATTTGCAACAACATAGATGGAACTGGAAGGTATTAAGCTAAGTGAACTATGTCAGCCAGAGAAAGACAGATATCATATTTTAACTCATATGTGGAACTTCAGAAACGTAACAGAAGACCATGGGGGAAGGGAAGGGGAAATATAGTTTCAAACAAAGAGGTAGGCAAACCTTAAGAGACTCTTAAATTTTTTAAATGTTTATTTACTTTTGAGAGAGACAGAGTGTGAGTCGGGGGAGATGTGGAGAGAGAAGGAGACACAGAATCTGAAGCAGGCTGCATTCTCTGAGCTATCTGCACAGAGCCCAACTTGGGGCTCAAACTCACGGACTACAAGATCATGACCTGGGCTGAAGTCAGATGCTTAACAGACTGAGCCACCCAGGCACCCGAAGAGACTCTTAAATAAAGAAAACAAACTCAGGGTTGATGATGGTCAAGCAGTGTGGGTGTGGGGAAATGATGAGCTTTAGAGCCCTTATTTATAAAGATGATGAATCCCAGAATGAACTTCTGAAGCCAAGGTACACTGTATGTTACTAACTTGACAGATAAATTGAAAAACAACCAATTAACAAAGAAATAAATTTCAAAACTTACAAGGAGGATTAAAAGGAGCACCTGGGTGTCTCCACTGGTAGAGCTTCTGACTTCGGCTCAGGTCATGGTTCATGGGTTTAAGCCCCACATGGGGCTCCCTGCTTTCAGCGCTGAGCCCACTTCGATCCTCTGTCTCCTTCTCTCTCTGCTCCTCTCCCACTTGCTCCTTATCAAAAATAAGTAAAACATTAAAAAACAAGTAGCAATAAGAATACAAGGTGTGTGGGGCGCCCGGGTGGCTTAGTCGGTTAAGCGTCCGACTTTCGCTCAGGTCATGATCTCGCGGTTCGTGGGTTCGAGCCCCGTGTCGGGCTCTGTGCTGACTGCCAGCTCGGAGCCTGGAGCCTGTTTCAGTCTGTGACTCCCTCTCTCTCTGACCCTCCCCTGCTCACGCTGTCTCTTTCTCTCCTAGAAATAAAAATAAAAAGCATTAAAAAAAAAAGAATACAAGGTGTGTGATGAAAAATTATAGTAATATTATTTTGATTGTTATTAAAGGAATACGTAAAAGCAGAATTTAGTGCAGGAAACAAATTATTACAGGTAATTAAAAATAATTAAATTTAATGCAGGAAAGAAGATAAATTGTTGAAACTGTTGGAAGACCTAAAAGAAGGGTAGTCTGGTGCCGCTACTGAATTACTGAAACAGAAAACCTAAATAAAAGGCAGTTTTAGATTTGTCACATAAAAACTTCTGAAAATCATCTCTATATTAAAAGGAAATACATTGCAAAAACTGTCAAAATAAATTTTTTGGAACTCTGAAAATTCACCAAAAATTTAAAATTATCTGAGAAGCATTTATTCAAGAAAACCAGCTAAATCTTAGGAAGAATGGCACATTTTGTGGCATTTTAATTTGACATAATTGTATTCCTTTTTTTAAAATTGAACAGTATCATTAAATATTAATAGCCTCTTTGGAGTTCCTGGTTGACTTAGTTGGTTAAGTGTGTGACATTTAGTTTCAGCTCAGGTCATGAACTTGCATTGCAGTTCTTGAGATGGAGGCCCACATCAGGCTCTGTGCTGACAGTGCAGAACTTACTTCAGAGTCTCTCTTTCCCTCCCTATTTCTTTGCCTCTCACTTGCTCACACTTTCTATATCTCACAAAATAAATAAATAAGATTAAAAAGAATTAAGAGGCTTTTAACTATTAAAGTATTGAAAAACAGTAGTACAGGCATTGAAAACTGGCAGTAACTGGAAGAAGAATAGGTCTGGAACTCCTTCAAAGCCATGATCCTCTTGGAATTGGCACTATTTGACCTTGGAAACTAACTAAAACCTCAATTATTAGTGTTTGTCTTTATTTGACCTAAGTCAGAATTTACTCTATGCCAACAGCCCCATTCCCAGGTTATGAGTTGAAAAGAATCAATGGGAATTGTTCAAACGTGTAGCTTCCTGAGGAGTTAATATTGCTGACATTAACATTAGGCTGTTTAGGGACACATGGGTGGATCAGTTGGTTGAATGTCCGACTTTGGCTTAGGTTCTGATCTCACGGCTTGTGGGTTCAAGTCCCGTATCAAGCTCTGGGCTGACAGCTTAGAGTCTGGAGCCTGCTTCGGATTCTGTGTCTCCTGGTCTCTCTCTGCCTCTTTCCTGCTCACATTCTGACTCTCTCTCTCAAAAAATAAATAAATTTTATTAAAAAAAAAAAACATTAGGTGAAATGTTTTTCACCTAACTATGAACTATGAAATCAGGTGTCTACAAAAGGCATTGAAAAACCTCAATATATTCTAGGAATAGAAAAAGACATGCATATTCATAGGGTTGTACACATGTCTCAAAAAAAACTAAGAAGGTAATAAGCTCTCACATCTGTCTGACCATGATGTTGTTCACAGAGGAAGTAAAGGCTAAGGTAAAGTGGTAGTTATGTTTGTAGGAGCTTAGAATGCATGCCCCAATACTCTCAAGGGCTGGAAAACTAATTAGTTCAAGATATATAAGGAAATATCCATCCAACCATTGGCCATTCATTAACAAAGTAGAGACTTCAAATAGAGTCAGGCTAATCATTAAATAAGACCAAAAACAAATAGCAACAAAAGAAACAAACTTTAGGGTAGTGATATCCAATTTCCAGATTTGCAGTATTATTGTATTTTAATTGTCCAATTTTGAGCAAAAAACACACTTTAAAAAATTATATATTTTATTTTGAGAGACAAAGACAGAGAGCAAGCAGGGGAGGGGCAGACAGAGAGGGGGACACAGAATCTGAAGCAGGCTCCAGGCTCTGAGCTGTCAGCACAGAGCTCGACGTGGGGCTCGAACCCACGGATTGTGAGATCATGACCTGAGCCAAAGTCGGATGCTTAACCGACTGAGCCACCCAAGCGCCCCAAAATACACTTTAAAAAATAAGAAATTTTGGCCCATACATAGGAAGGAAATGAACAAAGTCTACCTTTGATGAAACCTATACGTTACACTTGCTAGATAAAGACTTTTAATTAGCCATTAGAGATGAAAAATCTTATAAATAAATTTTAAGTATATTTAACGATGTCTAAAGAACTACAGGAAAGTATAATGATGTCTTAAATTAGAAAAATATTATTAATAAAAAACATTAAAATTATAATAGATACAAATAAAAATAAGTTGTCATATACAACGATTGAAATTTAAAAATAGACAAATAGGCTGAACAACATATTGGAACAAAAACCACATCAAGAAGGCAGAGGTCGTAACCCCTTTGACACTGGCTATGGCAACTGTTTTCTTTTTTTAAATTGTTTTTAATTAATTATTTTTCTTAAATAGTTTATTGTCAAGTTGGTTTCCATATAACACCCAGTGCTCATCCCAGCAAGTGCTCTCCACCATACCCATCACCCCTAATCCCCTCTCCCCCACCCCATCAGCCCTCAGTTTGTTCTTGGCATTCAAGAGTCTCTCATGGTTTGCCTCCCTTTCTCTCCCCAACTATTTTTCCGCTTCTTCTCTTCTCCCTCATGGTCCTCCATTAGCTTCCTCCTAATCCTCCTATACATGCAAACATACGGTATCTGTCCTTCTCTGCCTGACTTATTTCGCTCAGCATAACACCCTGAATTCCCATCCATGTTGCTATGAATGGCCAGATTTCATTCTTTCTCATTGTATTACAACTGTTTTCTAGACATTTCTCCTGAGGCAAGGAAAACAAAAAATAATAATAAATTAATAATTGGGGATTCATCAAAATAAAAAGCTTCTTCACAATGAGGAAAATAATCAACAAACTAAAAGGCAACCTATGGTATAGGAGAAGATACATGCAAATGACATATTTGATAAAGGGTTAGTATCCAAAATATATGAAGAACTTTAAATATCAACACCCCAAAAAAAAATAACCCAAACGAAAATGGCAGAAGAAATTAATAGAATTTTTCTAAGCAGACATAGTTATGGACAACAGACACATTAAAAGTGCTAAACGTCCATTCATCATCAGGGAAATGAACATCAAAACTACAATGAGATATTACCTCACTCCTATCAGAATGGATAAAATTAACACAGAAAACAATATGCATTGAGTAGAATATGGAAAAAGAGGAATCCTCTTGCACAGTTAGTGGAATGTAAACTGATGAAGTCACTCTGAAAAACAGTATGGAGACTCCTCTAAAAGTTAAGCACAACTACTCTATGACCCAGAAATTGCACTACTAGGTGTCTTCCAAAAAAACAAAACAAAACAAATTCAAAAGGATACATGCAACCTGATGTTTATTGCAGCATTAACTATAATATTCAATTTATGGGAACACTCCAAGTGTCCACTGACTGACGAATGGATAAAGAAGTGACACACACACACACACACACACACACACACACACACACACACACTAGTTTTAGGGCTATATATCCTTAAAAGGAGGGAAATCTTGCCCCTTACAATGACATGGATGGAGATAGAGAGTATTACAATAAACAAAATAAGTCAGTCACAGAATGACAAATACCATATGGTTTAACACATATGTGGAACTTAAGAAACTAAACAAATGAGCCTAAGAAAAATAAGAGATAGAGAGGAAAACCAAGAAATGGGCTCTTAACTATAGAGAACAAACTGATAGTTACCAGAGGGGATGTGGGTGTGGGTTAAATAGGAAATGGGTATTAAGGAAGGCCCTTCTTCTTAGCCCTTGGTTTTGTAAGAAAATTAAATATATCAGAAAATGGAACAGACTATGTACCTATTAATAAGGAACTTTCAGTTTAGCAGAGGAATAGAGATTGCATAAATGGATATCTAGATAAATTTTCAGGTCGTGAAAATAAGATCGGATTGAAACAAGTTAATGCTATAGAGAATTGTGAAATAGCTTAGATGGTCAGTGTGGGATACTCCAAAGAAGTCAACTTTGAAAAATAACAACAAAAGAGCCATCCAAGCAAAACCTTGATGAAGTGCAGTCTGGATAGAACCAAAAGTGCAAAGTCCATAAGGTAAGAAAGAGCATGTTGTGTTTGAGTGAAAACAGTAAACTTGTATTGTAGGAGAATTATGAGTGTGGGAAAGGTAAGATGAGATAAAGATGAAAAGTAATTAAGGGTCAGATCATATAAGACCATGATATGCTGTTTACATTTTATTATAATTTCAATGGACTTCAAGTACACAGTTTTAAGCAAATAAATAAAATAATTAACAGTTTTAAAAGATTAGTTTGAATTCTTTTGTGGAGAAGAGAAACTAGGGGAAGAGAACAGAAACAGGAATACCAGTTAGAAAACTGTTTCGGTCATCCTGGATAAAATGGTTGTCATAAAGATGAAGTTTTGAAATTAGAGCTGATTAGGGGCGCCTGGATGGCCTAGTCGGTTAAGCGTCCGACTTCGGCTCAGGTCATGATATCACAGTTCCTAGGTTCGAGCCCCGTGTCGGGCTCTGTGCTAACCGCTAGCTCAGAGCCTGGAGGCTGCTTCAGCTTCTGTGTCTCCCTCTCTCTCTGACCCTCCCCTGCTCACGTTCTCTCTCTCTCCCTCTCAGAAATAAATAAAGGCATTAAAAAAAAGAAATTAGAGCTAACATAGGCCAAAATTATGTAAATCTGTACAGTAGCAAAAGAATAGCATATATTTATGAACTGAAAATCCCAATTTAAATTACATCTTCATATTCATTTAATGTAAGTTATTTAAGTAAAATTAAAATTTATATCCTCTTTAGTCTTAAAAATAGTATTACTTGGAACCCCTTATAATAAAAACTACAGACACAATAATGACTACTATAATGGTAAAAAAGTCAATAGATAGGAGGCAAAATGAAAAATGGATAAAAACATGTTTGCTGCAGTTGTGAACACATTTTTCCCCAAACTTACTATTAGCTAGGACTAATTTATTAGGCAGAATACTACTTATCAAGAGAAATAAATTTTACCACTTGGAACTAAACTGTAATATAATGTTATCCTGTGGACCTTTATATATAAGGATAAGGGCATTAAGTGAACTAACAGATGATGTTGGTTTCATCTTTAGTATTATTAGTGCAACGGTTTATTTGATCTGTTTTGAATATAAACACTGCCATTACTGAATAAGAATGCTGCCTTTCATATAATGTATCTCCACAGCATCTACTAAAAAGAAAATCTGGTCAAATCAGCTTATCCGACTTTTAATTCTCAAGCACTAACCTTCCTCTTACAATGCACTATTAATCCTTTTTAACATCAGTATAATAATAATGACAACACAAATAGTTTTACCTTTAGTAAGCACTTACTATGTGATATGTATCTTCTACAGAGTAATACCTATTATCCGCATTTTATAAATGGCAGATTGAAATATAGAAATATTAAGTGAGTGAAGCCCATAGTCACAGCTAGAAACAAACCTGGAGCCTAAACTCATATTTGAAATGGAAATCCATGATCTTAATCATTACTTTAAATAAGTGGAGAACATTTTTTTAAGAGTAGAAAGGATGGTAATTTATGAAGTTAGCTAATGCCAAATGATGATAACCTCTATGTAATAAATTAATTTATGTCTCCCACTCTCTTCTGGATGGCTGAGTCAAGTGGTGCTGTACTCTGCTTTCTTTAACACTGTGTTCCATCTGTTTCAAGGATTACCATGTTTGCTTGGGACAATCTCAATTTCTACTTTTTGTCTCAGTATAAGTATTAATAGCCTCCTCTTTCAATCTCCATTAAGTTTTGGATAATAAATTCCTTGGCCACTTAACATTGACCTATAGCAACACAAGTGGTTACCGGAATTTAAATTACTTTTCCCATTCTGAACATTTGGCAATGATTTACCTCCTCTAACTTTTACTAAACAAAATCTCTCTTAAGTATCTCTAAAGAGGGGATAAGGTACAAAAAACACAAATGGTGGTAGAGGGAGAGATTGATGAAAATATATTTTGATGACACAAATTTGCTGAAGGCTAGTACCCCAATTGGATGTCTTCTCATTTACCTATCTCATTACCTTCTGTTTCTCTGTATGTTTGGCTTGCACTTTTACTTTATTTTATTCTTTTATTTTATTTTTGAGAGAGATATAGAGACAGTATGAGCAGGGGAGGGTCAGAGAGAGAGGGAGACAGAATCTGAAGACAGGCCCTACGCTCTGAGCTAGCTGTCAGCACAGAGCCCGACGCGGGGCTCGAACCCATGAACCGTGAGATCATGACCTGAGCTGAAGTAGGACGCTTAACCGACTGAGCCACCCAGGCACTCCTGGCTTGCATTTTTAAATAACCGCTGTGTTTCATTCTTTCTATTGACATGTAGTATTCCATTGTATAGATAAACCACATCTTCTTGATGCAACATGGATGGACCTTGAGGGTGTTATGCTGAGCGAAATAAGTCATGCAGAAAAGGACAAATATCATATGTTTGCACGTATAGGAGGATTGGGAGGAACTTAACGGAGGACCATGGGGGACAAGAAGGGGAGAAATGGTGGGAGAAAGGGAGAGAGGCAAACCATGAGAGACTCTTGAATGCTGAGAACAAACTGAGGACTCATGGGTGTGGGGGGGAGAGGGGAGATGGGCATGGAGGAGGGCACTTGTGGGGATGAGCACCGGGTGTTATATGGAAACCAACTTGACAATAAACTATGTGTAAAAAAAATAAATAAATATATAAAACTTTAAAAAAATTAAAAATTAAATAAAAATAAAAAATAAAAATAAAAAATAAATAAAAAACCACTGTGTTTTCTTTTATTTACAAGTCCATGTTAAGTTAAATACCAAATTTAAATACCAAATTAGAATTCTGCTCTTGAGGGTTTTTTTTGGGGGGGTGAATCTTATTTTTGTATAGAATCGCTTTAATTCACATTTGGATAGTAAACAAAGGACATTGTTTAACAAAAGGACAATAATTAGAAAAAAATTATTACTGAAGAGGATATGTTTTAGTAAATAGCATTCAGTAGGAGACAGCATGTCCTAAAAGGGAAGACTGCTCTAATATGAATGAGATCTGGTATCGAACATTGGCTCTACTCCAACCCTGTATATACTTGAGCAAGTCACATCTTTGCTATAACCCTCAGTTTCTCCATATGCAAAATGAGAGCTATGGACTTAGTCTCTAAGCTTCTTTTCAGTTCAGATTTTCTTTGATTCTACTCAAAAATTCATGACATGTTCATTCTCCAAGTGGCAGTTGTGATTTCAAATGCTTTGCAAATAAACTTGAAATCATTCTACCAGAAATAAAAGCTGGATTGTGTTGCTGATGGAATAATCTGGGTGAAGGGAGGGATGAATAAAATCTGCAAACATGATTGCCAGGGGGAACATTTATCCCCCTTAAGAACAAACAGTTTTTAAGCACTTTTGAAGCCTCCATTTTCATATAAATCCATTTACAAACAAATTCTTGATGACAAATAATTCTCAATTCATTACACAAGCTCCCAGAGGCTCCATACTTGGCAATGCTTTGTTAGCTTGGTTCAGGTTGCTGTAGCTCCTTGATTATAATAAAATTGTCTTTCAAATATTCTATCATTTTTCAATTAACTTTTTTAATTAAAAATATTCAACCTCCTAATTAGACTGAATTAGCAAGGTTTTATATTACCACATTTTTTGTTTGTTAAGCTTTGCCAAGGCTCTGGGTATTGAATACCCATCTCCAGCTGTACCCTGGCCTTCTCTCCAGCTCAGTGGGTATGAGAAACACTGCTGCACCATGAGTGCCCACTGTGACAGGGACAGGCACATGTACCTAATTGGACAGTGTCTTCTGTTGCCCTCCTAAAATATTTTCTTCCCTTGGAATGTATTAATCCTTCCACTTTATATTGAAAGATTTTATGAGAGTCACTCCCAGACATTTATTTTCATGAGCATGGCAGTTGGTTTGGGAGGAGCTAGGATAAATATGGTAAAACAAGCGGAAAACCACCATATCCTCAAAAGGTATTTGGAGAATTTGAAGCCAAATCATCTCAAAAAGGTTGACCAAGGGGCACCTGGGTGGCTCAGTTGGTTAAGTGTCCGACTTGGGCTCAGGTCATGATCTCGTGGTTCATGGGTTCAAGCCCCACGTCGGGCTCTGTACTGACAGCCAGCTCAGAGCCTGGAGCCTGTTTCAGATTCTGTATCTCCCTCTCTTTCTGATCCTCCCCTGCTCATGCTGTCTGTCTGTCTGTCTGTGTCTCTTAGAAATAAATAAAACAATAAAAAAATTTTATGAACAAAATGTTGTCCACGAACTAGGTGCATCAGCACCACCTAAGACACTTGTTTCAAACTCAGATTCTTGGAAATCACTTCTAGAATTATTTAGTTAGCATTTTTCAAGATGATTGGCAGGAGGCATATTTTTTACATGCCTCATGGATGATTTGGGCACAAACTAAATTATGAGGATCACTGGGAGTTTATGTCACCAGACACAGAATAGCTTATAATAGAAAGGAGAAAAAGAGTATTGGGAACACCCTTGAGAAAGCTAACCTTGGTATTCATTATGACAAGAAAGTCCTCTCAGAATACACAAAGCTACAACCGTGTCAATAAAAGTTACTTATAACAGATAAAAATTATTGAATACTTACCACATGCCAGCCCTTTTTTAAGTGCTTTATTATTGTCATTATCTCAGTTAATAACAGGCATTATGTATAGAGCTTACTTCATCTTTTATTAGCGTTAGTTCAATGAATTTTATCAATAGTTCTATGAAGGAGGCATTGTCGTTGTTGTTGTTTTCATCATCATCATTGTTATTATTATCCTTTCCCAATGGAAAAAAAAATAACTGAAGTTTAGAGAAGTTAACATGATTTTCTAAATTTTAACTCCCTAGTAAAGAGGCAGAGCTTTCCTCACTAGTGTTTTCCTCACTAGACAGTGAGATCCAAAAAGGCAAAGACAAAACCTGCTTTGACTATTGGTCTCACTTACCAAAATACAGTTTGTGCTAAGTAGGGGCATACCTAGAGTTGAACTGAAATGAAATTTAGGCTGTACTCGAATGTAAAAGAGTGGAGGAGGAGCCTTTAGAGTAGGGTCATTAGAAGGACCCAATGGCTGTGAAACCTAAATTCCACTCTGACTAGGTTCAAGGACATTGGTTCTCAGAATCTCTCACTTACTTTCTCCCCACTGAGCTCTATAAAGGGAAAAAAAAGTGGAGTAAAGAAAAGAGGAACAACCAGACAATTCTTCCCTAGCTATGCCTAATGGGGTCATACATATGCTTCTTTCCTCATCTTTTACATGTTTTACCATTAAAAACAAATCCTGATATGACCCTAATAAAATGGGTTTTAGTTCCTTGCTTTACCCTTATAGCCCCTTAACATGATTTAATTTTTCTCTCTAAAAAAATCACATTATTTTTATTTTATTTTATTTCAACTTCTTTATTAACTGGAGTCCAACTGGCAATAAGATATGATTAATGAGAATACATAGGCTGCTCTCTGGTTAAGAAAGTTTGAATAGTTTTCAGCAGAAAAGAGATCAAAATCTTTATCAGGTTGAGAAATGTCTCTTCTATTCCAGTTCAAAAAGCCTATCAGGAATAGACTGGGGAACAAATATGGAGGTAGGATAGGAGAACCCTAGGCCCGTATCTTCTCTCAAACCCAACTAGTTTATTCACATCATCCTAAATACCCCAGAAGTCAACCTGAAGACTGACAGAACAAACTCCACAATTAAAGGGAGAGAAGCCACATCAAAAAGATAGAAAGTGCAGAGATGTGATTTAGGGGAGGAATGGATCACAGATGCTGCAGAGGGGAAGTTATGGATACAGGTGAAAGTGATAGAGGAGTATGCAGGGGAATGCACAAGCAGAACAATTGCCCAAACCCACTGACTAGGAAAATGAGAGGAGCTGAGTTTGTGACTTCTTGCAACCAAGGAAATTAAAGACTGGAGCTTTAAAGGTAAGTGGGTTTGGGTGATATACATCCCTGAGGGCACTGCTTTATTCCTGGAGAACAAGCAAACAACCTGGGGGCAGACAGCATGGAAATAGCGAACTGAAAAATGCCTGGGACATACAAGGGGACATTATTCACTCCTTGAGTGTGTCGTTGAGTCGCAGCTTTCACATAGACGCCTCTCTGGGGAAAAAGAAGCCTGCTGAAAGAGACTTTGACAAAGTACAACATATAGTCATGACAAAAACATTCAACAAAATAGTGCCAGAGGGAACATACATAAATACAATAAAGGCCGTATATGAAAAACCAAAAGTTAATACATCCTTACTGGGGAGAGCTTTTCCTCTATGGTTAGGAACAAGACAGGGATGTCCATTCTCACCACTGCTATTTTACACAACACTGGAAATCTTAGTCACAGCAATCAGAAAACAACAGCAAAACAACGACAACAAGCATTTAAATTGACAAGGAAGGATTAAAACTTTCACTATTTGCAAATGACATAATATGTTCTATAGAAAACCTGAAAAGCTACACCAAAAATTTGCTAGAACTGATGCCCAAATTCGGTAGTCAAAGGATACAAAACCGGCATAAAGATATCTTGCATTTCTACGTACCAATAAAAAAAAAAAGAAATGGAAAAATAAATTAATGAAACAATCCTATTTCCACTTAGGTACCAAAAACCTAAGACATGTAAGAATAAACCTAACTAAAGAGATTAAAGACCTGTATTCTGAAAACTATACAACTTTGATGAAAGAAATTGAAGAAGACACAAAGAAATGAAATGACATTCTACGCTGTATGCATTGGAAGAACAGATACTGTGGAAATGTCTATACTGGACAAATGAATCTACATATTTATTGTTTTAATATTTTATTTATTTATTTATGTCTGAGAGAGAGAGAGAGAGAGAGAGAAAGACAATGTGAACAGGGGAGAGTCAGAGAGAAAGGGACACAGAGAATCCGAAGCAGGATCCAGGCCTGAGCTAGCTGCCAGCACAGAGCCCCTTGCGGGGCTAGAACTCAGAGATCATGACCTGAGACGAAGTCGGAGGCTTAACCGACTGAGCCACCCAGGCTCCCCAAATCTACGTATTTAATAAAATACCTATCAAAATATCAGCAGCATTTTCACAGAGATAAAATATGCAGTCTTATAATTTGTATGGTACCATAAAAGACCCCAAGTGGCAAAATAAATTTGCAAAACAATAGCAAAGTCGAAGCAACACAATTCCAAACTTCAGGTTAGATTACAAACCTGTAGTGACAGAACCATTTTGGTTAAAAAATAGACACATAGTTGAATTGAAATGAATAGAAAACCCAGAAATGAACCCAGAACTATATGGTCTGCTTTTTTTTGACTTAGCAGAAAAGAATATTTGATGGGAAAAAAGTCACTCTCTTCAACACAGACATTGGGAAAACTGGACAGCAATATACAAAAAAATGAAACTGGACCAATTTCATACACCATACACAAAAATACATTCAAAATTGCTGAGAACAAACTGAGGACTGATGGGTGTGGGGGGAGGGGGGAGATGGGCATGAAGGAGGGCACTTGTGGGGATGAGCACTGGGTGTATATGGAAACTAACTTGACAATAAACTATTTGTAAAAAAAAATACATTCAAAATTAATTCACGACCTAAATATGTGGCAGGAAACTATTAAAATCTTAGAGAACACAGGAAGTAATCTCCTTGACATCAGCCTTAGCAACCTCTTTCTACATAGGTCTCTCCCGAGGAAAGGGAAACAAAAACAAACAACAAACAAAAAAGCTTTTGAGACTTTATCAAAATACAAAGATTATGTACAACAAAGGAAACAGTCAACAAAACTCAAGGTTACCTATTGAATGGGAGAAGAAATTAAGAACTGACATATCTAATAAAGGGTTAATATCCAAAATATATAAACAACTTATCTAACTCAATACCACACACACAAATAAACAAATAATCCAATTAAAAAGTGGGTAGAAAATGTACTTTAACGACACAAAATGAACATGCTGACAAGATCAAGAAAATCAAATGAAAAGTTATTTGAGATGATGTATTCTCAGTGAATGAGACAACAGCTGCTAGAGCATTCTGGACCCCCAAGCCTCGATTCTGCTGACCTTTCACTCATGTACTTTTGGATACATCTTTGCACATGTACTTACCTTACCAAATCAACTGTAGCCATCTTTAAAAAGATTCTCATTTTGGGGCACCTGGATGGCTCAGTTGGTTAAGCATCTGATTTCTGCTCAGGTCATGTGATCTCATGGCTCATGAGTTGAAGCCCCGGATTGAGGTCTATCCTTATAGCCCAGAGCCTGAAGCTTACCCGAGTTCTGTGTCTCCCTCTCTCTCTGCCTCTCCCCCACTCATGCCATCTCTCATTCTCTCTCAGAAATAAATAAACATTTAAAAAATGTTTTTAAGATTCTCATACCTTGTTGAAAACCTTTATAAATTAACATGGAGAGATATCTTTTTTTAAATAAAATAAACAGAGGCCAATGGAAAAGATAATAATTCCTCTAAGTGTAAGTTACATAACTGAATAAACCTCTCTATCAAACAAAAAAAAAAAGTGGGTAGAATCCATAAATAGACATTTTTACAAAGAAGATATCCAGATGGCCAACAGACACATGAAAAGATACTCAACATCACTGATCACCAGGGAAATACATATCAAAAGTATAATGAGATGTCTCATACCTGTCAGAATAGTAAAATCAACAATACAGGTTTTGGCAAGGATGTGGATAAAGTGGAATCCTCTTGCACTTTTGGTGGAGTGCAAACTGGTGCATCCACTATGGAAAATAACATGGAGGTTTCTCAAAAAGTTAAAGATAAACCAAACTATGATCCAGTTATTACACTCCTAGGTATTTACCTAAAGGATACATAAATACTAATTCAAAGAGATACATACACATAGCATGTAGGGAGGAATGGAGTAAAGTATGGTTTCAACCTTAAATGAACATCAACTTATTATAACCTACTATATGCAGAAGAGGTTACATACAAACACCAACAACCACTAATATATATGCAAAGAATAAAGAGAAAGGAATCCAAACATATCTAAGAAAATTAGCAAATCATGAGAGAGATGAAGGTTAAAAAGGATCAGAAAACATATCCAGAAACAACCACAAAAATAATAAAATGACAATAAATACATGCCTATCGGTAATTAATTGAATGTAAATGGGATAAAGGTTCCAATCAAAGATACGGATTGAAAGAATGGATTAAATAACAAGACCTCTAGGGGTGCCTGGGTGGCTTAGTTGCTTAAGCGTCCGACTTTCGCTTAGGTCATGATCTCACGGTTCGTGGGTTCAAGCCCCGCATCAGGCTCTGTGCTGACTGCCAGCTCAGAGCCTGGAGCCTGTTTCAGTCTGTGACTCCCTCTCTCTCTGACCCTCCCCTGCTCACGCTGTCTCTCTCTCTATCTTCTAGAAATAAATAAAACATTAAAAATAATTTAAATAACAAGACCTCTGTATATGACTCTTATAGGGGACTCAATTTAAATCTAAACACACATGCAGATTGACAGTGAAAGGCTATAGAGAAACATCGGCCATGCAAATAGATGTCAACAAAAAGTTGGAGTATTAATACTTATTTCAAAACGAAACATATTTTAAAACAAACTAACAAGAGACAAAGAAGGATGCAGTATAATAATAAAGGGGAAAAACAAACCAGAGGATAGAACAATTGAAAATGTTTATGCATCTGAAATATGAGCACCTAAATACATAAAACCATTAATGCGAACCATAAAAGAATGAATCCATAATAATACAATAATAATTTATTTTAATAACTCACATCAATGCACAGATGACCTAAACAGAAAATCAACAGGAAACAATGGCTGCAAATGATACATGGGAACAGATGAATGTAATATATATATATTCAGAAAACTCCATCCTAAAAAAACAGAACAAACATTCTTTTCAAATGTATGTAGATCATAAATTAGCCCACAAACCATACTCAGTAGACTAAGGCAAATCTGATTCGTAACATGTTTCATTTCTGACCACAATGCTATGAAGCTAGAAGTCTACCACAAGAACTAATAAAAGAAAACAAAGACAAGGAGGGTAAATAACATGCTCCTGAACAATGAATGTGTCACCTAGAAAAGAAATAAATAAATAAATAAAGTGCATGGAAACAAATGAAAATGAGAACACAATGGTCCAAAGCCCTTGAGATGCAGCAAAGGCAGATCTAATAGGGAAACTAATAGTAATACAGACCTACCTTAAGAAGAAAAATTGCATACAAAAAACCTAACCTTGCATCTAATAGAATTAGATAAACAACTACAAAGAAAAGCCTAAAAGCAGCAGCAAGAAGGAAATCATAAAGATTAGAGCAGAAATAAACTGTATATAAGCAAAAAAAAATTAAATGAAACCAAGAACTGGGACATTAGAAAAGGAATAAAATTGATAAACTTTCAGCTGGAATTATCACGTAAAAAAGAGAAAGGACTCGGGGAGCCTGGGTGGCTCAGTCTGTTGAGCGTCCGACTTCAGCTCAGGTCATGATCTCACAGTTCGTGGGTTTGAGCCCCGTGTTAGGCTCTGCTGACAGCTAGCTCAGAGCCTGGAGCCTGTTTCAGATTCTGTGTCTCCCTCTCTCTCTGAACCTCTCCTTTTCATGCTCTCTCTCTCTCTCCAGAAATAAAACATTTTTAAAAATTGAAAAAAAGAGAAGGACTCAAAAATACAGTCACAAATAAGACAGGAGAAATAACATCGAACTCCACAGAAATACAGAAATTATAAGAGAATATAATGATAAATTATATGCCAACAAATATGACAAGCTAGAAGAAATGGATACATTCAGGAAACATATTAACTATCAAAACTGAAAGAAGATGAAATAGAAATTTTTAATAGACTGATTCCTAGCAAAGAAATTAAATCAGTAACCAAAAATGTCCCAACAAACAAAAGCCCAGGATGAGATGGCTTTGCGAGCTAATTCTGCATACCTTTAAAGAAGAGTTAATACTTAGCCTTCTCAAACTATTCCAAACAATAGAAATGGAAGAAAATTTTCCAAACACATTGTGTAAGGCCGCCATTTACCCTGATACCAAAACCAGACAAAGACTCCACAAAAAAGAATTATAGGCCGAGAGAGAGGGCAAGATAGCGGAGAAGTAAGGAGCTCCGTACTTGCACTCGCGCCCATATATCACACAGAAAAGATCTGAAGCCATTGGAAACCTTACAAAACCTGAGAGACTGGGAGAAAAAGGACGCAGAATTCACTGAGAAAGCCTTCTAACATGAGTGCGAACCAGGGAAGATAAAATCGAGCCGGGATCGGAGACTCCAGGGTGGGAGGCGATCCCCCTCTACCCTCTACGGGGAGTGAGAGGAGAAAAGGAGAGAGTCCAAAACAGAAAAACCTCCGCTCGGGGCGGGGGGGAAAACCTCTGCTCGGTGCATAGAAAGACCGTACTTGCCAAATACCTGCACACCAGGTCCCCTCACGCCAACTGGTCCTGGGGGAGGCTGAGCACACAACTGCTTCTTTGTGCCACTCCTGGAGGTTGGATTTCAGAGCAGCGGCGCGCCTGCCGCCATTGTAGCTCCAGAGCGGCTGGGGACCCTGAAAGAGCCGCACTGACACAGGGCATCCGCGCTCCTGGCTGGCTGGAACTCGAGAGGAAAGGCAAAGAGCTAAAAACTGGGAAATTTGCATGTGAGTTCGTGTTTCGGGTGACGAGCCATAGAGGGACCCGATTTTCCTCACTCCAGCTGGCTCGGGACAACGCGGACGCGGCAGGCAAGCCCCCGCGCAGGCGCGCCAGCCTGACCCAGAGAAGGAAGCAGCTATTCTGACTCCGCCCCCAGAGCTCAGCAGGGAGCCTGGAATAGCCCGAGGGGTTTGCCTGGGAAGCTGTGTCTAAGGCAATTTCAGCGGGGCGCGCAGACTGGGATTTGGAGATTGGAACTGGCCTGGGTTGAAGAGTGCAACCAACTTCGGCTGCGTCCCCGGAACGCGGAGTAGACACGCCCAAAAAAGCGAGTTGCAGCGCGGGGTTCAAGAAGGGACTTGAGCACCCTCATTCTCCTCCCCACAACCTCCAAGGCAGAACCCCCGTCTGAGGCATCGGATCACGCCACGCCCATCCCAGCCTGAGAGGTGCCCTCCTCCCTTTTTTCTTCTTTCTTTTTTCCTTTTTTATTCCTTTTTTTGTTTTTTCCCTTTTTTTCTTCTTTTTTCCCCTTTCTTTTCTCTTTCTTTTTTTCTTCTTCTTTCTCTTTTCTCGCTTTTTTCCCCAAAACACTGACCTGATTAACTCTGGTCGCAAGTTTGCTTAAACAATCACAACAAGTCCATTCTGTAAATGTAAATTCTACACCTAACTACATTTTCAGCTATTTCTCTCAGGAGTAATTAGACTATATAGTTTCTCTGGATAATTCCAGCATCCTTCTCTCACTTATCCAACCATATTCTACCCTTTACCTCTTTGAAAAAAGCTTCTTATCCCTTCTGCCTGTTCATTCTATTTCCAATTCTGCCTCGTCTCGCCCTGCCTTCTCTCTTTTTCTCTATGCTCTTCAACCAGCACTGCATACACACGGCTATTTAACTTTAGCTGGGAAATCCAGGTATATGCTTTAAACCGTACTTTGTCCATCGGATTTCTTCTTTTTTCCTTTTCTTTTCCCTTTTTGACCCTTTTATGTATTTTATACTCCCTATTATTCGCCTTCTCTCCTCTGTCTTTTCTCTTAACTTTTTCGTTTTCCCTCTCGCTTTGCATGTTAGTTGAATTGGCCTGTGTGTTTGTGTGCTCCTGCTCACTGTGTGTTTGTCTGTCTGTTTTCTTTTCCAGGGCTACCTCGAGAAACAATCTAGAGTACACAAGGTGAAGAGTCCCAAATATCACTACGAATAGGAAAATAAAATAACTAAGGTCCCAACAAGAGAGGCCGAGGGATACCATTCAATAAACAATCTCTCAAAGGATAGGCCCTGGAAAGTCAAAGAGTCTTCTTGGATATAGCAGCGCTCATAGAAACAGAGAGCATAACAGGTCTATAAAACCAACAAGAGCCGGAAAGCTAACTAAAATTACGAAATGAAAGAGCTCTCCTCCAAAGAAACTCCAAGAAGAAATGACAGCTAATGAACTGCTCAAAACAGATATCAGCAGCATAACTGAACAAGATTTTAGAATAATAATGGTAAAATTAATAGCTGGGCTTGAAAAAAACATAGGGGACATCAAAGAAACTATGGCTACAGACAGAATGGAAAATAAAAATAGGCATGAAGAATTAAAATATGCGATAAATGAGATCCATAATAAATCAGAGGCCTCCAATGCATGGATTGAAGAGGCAGAAAGGAGAATAACTGATTTAGAAGACACCATTATAGAAAAACAAGAAGCTGGGGTGCGTGAGTGGCTTAGTCGGTTAAGAGTACGACTTTCGCTTAGGTCATGATCTCGCAGTTCGTGGATTCGAGGCCCGCGTCGGGATCTGTGCTGACTGCCAGCTCAGAGCCTGGAGCCTGTTTCAGTCTGTGACTCCCTCTCTCTCTGACCCTCCCCTGTTCACGCTGTCTCTCTCTCTCCTAAAAATAAAAAAATAAATAAATAAAATAAAATAAAAGAAAAAGAAAGAAAAACAAGAAGCTGACAAAAAAAGAGACAAACTGATCCAGGAACAGGAAAGAAGAATTCGAGAGCTCAGCGATACGGTAAAACGCAACAATACCCGTATCATAGGAATCCCAGAAGAGGAAGAGAGAGGGAAAGGTGCTGAAGGAGTCCTGGAACAAATTATAGCAGAGAACTTTCCCGACCTGGGGAAGGGAGTAAATGTGGAAATACAAGAGGCTCAGAGGACTCCCATAAAACGTAACTTGAATCGATCTTCTGCATGACATATCATCGTAAAAATGGCAAAATACAAAGAAAAAGAGAGAATTTTGAAAGCAGCTAGGGAGAAAAGGGCCCTCACATAGAAAGGCAAAACTATCAGAGTGGTGACAGACCTATCTATTGAAACGAGGCAGGCCAGAAAGGAATGGCAGGAGATGTTCAATGTGACGAACAGTAAAATATGCTGCCAAGAATCCTCTATCCATCAAGCCTGTCATCCAAAATAGAAGGAAAGATAAAAACCTTTCCAAATAAACAGAAATTGAAAGAATTTGTCACCACGAAGCCAGCCCTACAAGAAATCCTGAGGGGGACGCTCTGAAGGAAAGGTTGCAAGGAACAAAGATACCAGAGACACCACCACAAACATGAACCCTACAAAAGATACAAAGACTCTAAATCCACATATTTCAATAATAACACTGAATGTAAATGGGCTGAATGCTCCAATCAAAAGACATAGGGTAGCAGAATGGATTAAAAAACAAAATCCATCTATATGCTGTCTACAAGAAACTCATTTTAGATGGGAAGATACCTTCAGATTAAAAGTAAGGGGATGGAGAAATATATATCATGCTACAGGAAATCAAAAGAAAGCCGGAGTAGCGATACTTATATCAGACAAACTGGACTTTAAATTAAAGACAATCACAATAGATGAAGAAGGGCACTACATAATAATTACAGGGTCCATCCATCAGGAAGAACTAACAATCATAAATGTCTACACACCGAATATGGGAGCACCTAAATACCTAAAACAATTAATCACAAACAGAAACAAGCTAATAGATAAGAATGTGGTAATAACAGGGGACTTTAATACTCCACTTACAGCAATGGATAGGTACCAGACAGAAAATCACTAAAGAAATAATGGACTTGAAAGACACATTGGACCAGATGGAGCTGACGGATATATTTAGAACTTTACATCCTGAGGCCAGGGAATTTACTTTCCTCTCAAGTGCGCATGGCACATTCTCCAAGATAGATCAAATACTGGGACATAAAGCAGCCCTCAATAAATATAAAAGAATAGAGATCACACTATGCACACTGTCAGATCACAATGCTTTGAAACTTGAAATCCATTACAGGAAGAAGTCTGGAAAACCTCCAAAAACATGGAGGTTAAAGAACACCCTTCTAAAGAATGAATGGGCCAATCAGGCAATTAGAGATGAAATTAAAAAATATATGGAAACCAATGAAAATGAAAACACAACAATTCAAAATCTATGGGATGCGGCAAAGGCAGTCCTAAGAGGAAAGTACATTGCTCTCCAGGCTTATTTCAAGAGATTAGAAAAAGCGCAAGTCCAAAATCTAACAACTCACCTAAAGGAACTGGAGGCAGAGCAACAAGAATGCCCTAATCCCAGTAGAAGAAGAGAAATTGTAAAAACTAGAGCAGAAATAAACAACATAGAGACCAAAGAAACCATTGAACAGATCCATGAAACCAAGAGTCGGTTTTTTGAAAAAGTAAACAAAATTGACAAACGTGTAGCCAGACTTATCCAAAAGAAAAGAGAGAGCACCCAAAGAGACAACATTATGAATGAAAATGGACTTATTACAACCAACCCCTCAGAAATACAAGCAATTATCAGGGAATACTACGAAAAATTATATGCCAACAAATTGGAAAACTTACAACAAATGGACAAATTCCTAAACACACACTCACTACCAACATTCACAAGGGAAGAAATAGAAAACCTTAACAGACCCATACGAGTGAAGAAATTGAATCAATGGTCAAAAATCTCCCAACAAATAAGAGCCTTGGACCTGATGGCTTCCCTGGCGAATTCTACCAGACATTTAAAACAGAATGAATGCCAATTCTTCTCAAGCTATTCCAAAAAATAGAAATCGAAGGAAAACTCCCGTACTCATTTTATGAAGCCAGCATCACTCTGATTTCCAAGTCAGACAGAGATCCAGCAAAAAAAGAGAACTACAGGCCAATATCCTTGATGAATACAGATGCAAAAATTCTCAACAAGATCCTCGCAAATCGAATCCAGCAGCATATCAAAAGAATCATCCACCAAGATCAAGTGGGATTCATTCCTGGGTTACAGGGCTTATTCAACATTCGCAAAACAATCAATGTGATACATCACATCAACAAAAGAAAAGGTAAAAGCCATATGATCCTGTCCATAGATGCAGAAAAAGCATTTGACAAAATACAGCATCCCTTCTTAAAAAAGACTATCGAGAAAGTTGGTATAGAAGTAACCTACTTATACATCATCAAAGCCATCTATGAGAAGCCTTCAGCTAACATCATCCTCAACGGGGAAAAACTCAGAGCTTTCCCCCTGAGATCAGGAACACGACAGGGATGCCCCCTCTCACCACTGCTGTTTAACATGGTGCTGGAAGTCCTAGCATCAGCCATCAGACACCAAAAGGAAATCAAAGGCATCAGAAGTGGCAAAGAGGAAGTCAAACTTTCACTCTTCGCAGATGACATGATACTCTACATCGAAAACCCGACAGACTCAACCAGAAGCCTACTAGAACTGATCCAAGAATTCAGCCAAGTTGCAGGGTACAAAATCAACGTACAGAAATCGGTTGCATTTTTATACACCAACAATGAAGCAACAGAAAGAGAAATCAAGAAACTGATCCCATTCACAATTGCACAAAAAACCATAAAATACCTCGGAATAAACCTAACCAAGGATACAAGAGATCTGTATGAGTAAAACTATAGAAAACTTATGAAGGAAATTGAAGAAGACACAAAGAAATGGAAAAACATTCCATGCTCATGGATAGGAAGAATAAATATAGTTAAGATGTCATTACTACCTAAGGCACTCTACACATTCAATGCAATTCCAATCAAAATTGCACCAGCATACTTCTCAAAACTATCCAAAAATTTGTATGGAACAACAAAAGACCCCGAATAGCCAAAGTAATCCTGAAAAAGAAAGCCAAAACGGGAGGGATCACCATCCCAGACTTGAGCCTCTACTACAAAGCTGTCATCATCAAGACAGTATCGTATTGGCATAAAACAGACACATAGACCAATGGAACAGAATTGAGAACTCAGAAGTGGACCCAAAAGTATACAGCCAACTCATCTTTGACAAAGCAGGAAAGAATATCCAATGGAAATAAGACAGCCTTTTTAACAGATGGTGTTGAGAGAACTGGACAGCAACATGCAGAAGAATGAAACTAGATCATTTTCTCACACCATGCTCAAAAATAAACTCAAAATGGATAAAGGACCTGAACGTGAGACAGGAAACTATCAACACCCTAGAGGAGAAAGCAGGAAACAACCTCCTTGACCTCCACCGCAGCAACTTCTTACTTCACATATCCCCAAAAGCAAGGGAATCAAGAGCAAAAATAAACTGTTGGGACCTCATCAAGATTAAAAGCTTCTGCACAGCAAAGGAAACAACCAAGAAAATTAATAGGCAAACAACGGAATGGGAAAAGATAGTTGCAAATGACATATCAGATAAAGGGTTGATATTCAGAATCTACAAGGAACTCACCAATCTACACGCCCAAAAAACAAACAACCCAGTGATGAAATGGGCAGAAGATATGAACAGACACTTCTCCAAAGAGGACATCCAGATGGCCAACAGACACATGAAACGAAGCTCAGCATCACTCCTCATCAGGGAAATACAAATCAAAACCACACTGAGATACCACCTCACGCCAGTCAGAGTGGCTAAAATGAGCAGATCAGTGAACCCTAGATGCTGGCGAGGATGTGGAGAAACGGGCACCCTCCTACACTGTTGGTGGGAATGTAAACTGGTATAGCCCCTCTGGAAAACAGTGTGGAGTTTCCTAAGGAAGCTAACAATAGAACTCCCCTATGACCCAGCAATAGCACTGCTAGGAATTTACCCAAGGGATACAGAAATGCTGAGGCATAGTAGCACATGTACCCCAACATTCATAGCAGCACTCTCCATAATAGCTAAAACATGGAAAGAGCCTAAGTGTCCATCAACGGATGAATGAATCAAGAAGGTGTGGTTTATCTATACCATGGAATACTACATGGCAATGAGAAACAATGAAATCTGGCCATGTGTAGCAACATGGATGGACCTTGAGGGTGTTATGCTGAGCGAAATAAGTCAGGCAGAGAAGGACAAATATCATATGTGTGCACGTATAGGAGGATTAGGAGGAACTTATCAGAGGACCAAGTGGGAGAAGAAGGGCGGAAATGGTGGGGGAAAGGGAGAGAGGCAAACCATGAGAGACTCTTGAATGCTGACAAAAACTGAGGATTGATGGATGGGGAGGAGGAGGGATGGGTATGGAGGAGGACACTTGTGGGGATGAGCACTAGGTGTTATGTGGAAACTAATTTGACAATAAACTATTTGTAAAAAAAAAAACATAAAAAAATAAAATAAAAAAAAGAAAATCTTTCAAATAAACCTTCCAAGTAAAAAAAGAAAAATGAATTATATGCCAATATCCCCAATGAACATGGATGCAAAAATCCTCAATAAGGTACTAGAAAACCAAATCTAACTATAGAATAAAAGAATCATTCACGATGATCAAGTGGGATTTATCCCTGGGTTGCCAGGATGGTTCAATAAATGAATATCAATCAGTGTGATATATCATGTCAATAAGACAATGGATAAGAACCACATGATCATTTCAATAGATGATGAAAAAGCATTTGACAAAGTATAACATATATTCATTATAAAAACCCTCAAAGAAAGAAAGTTTACAGAGACCATAAGGCAACTTACTCTAGGCCATATACAAAAAACCCACAGCTAACATCGTCTATGGGGGAAAACAGAGATTTCCCATAAGATCAGTAACAAGACAAGAATTTCCACTCTCAACGCTTTTACTCAACATAGTATTGGAAGTCCTAGCCACAGCAATCAGACAAAAATAAATAAATAAATAAAAGGCATCCAAATTGATAATGAAGAAGTAAACCTATCACTATTTGTAGATAACATAATACTAAATATAGAAAACCTGAAAGACTCCACCAAAAACTAGTAGAACTGACAAATTCATTAAAGTCAGTATACAAAACCAGTATGCAGAAATGAATTGAATATTTATATACCAATAATGGAGCAGCATAAATAGCAATTTAGAAAACAATCTCATTTTTTTACAATCTCATTTTCATTTACAGTTACACCCTAAGCAAATAAGACATCTAGGAATAAACCTAACCAAAGAGGTGAAAGAAGTGTATTCTGAAAACAATAAGAATTGATGAAAGAAATTGAACACAGCACAAAGAAATGAAAAGAAATGCCATGCTCATGAATTGGAAAAATGAATAGGGTTAAGTTCCTCCTAATCCTCCTATACGTGCAAACATATGGTATTTGTCCTTCTCTGCCTGCCTGGGGAAATAGTGGGGGAGAGGGAATGAGGCAAACCATGAGAGATTCTTGAATGCTGAGAACAAACTGAGGACTGATGGGGGGGTCGAGATGGGCATGGAGGAGGGCATTTGTGGGGATGAGCACTGGGTGTTATATGGAAACCAACTTGACAATAAACTATTTGTAAAAAAAAATGAATAAGTTTAAAATGCCTAATGCATTTTACCCAATGCAACCTACACGCTTAAAGCAATTCCTATCAAAATACCAACAGCATATTTCACAGAGCTAGAACAATCAATCCTAAAATTTGTATGAAGTCACAATAGACCCTGAATAGACAAAGCAACCTTGAGAAAGAAAAGCACAGCTGGAGGCATTACATTTCCAGACCTCAAGTTACATTACAAAGTTGTCGTAATCAAAAGAGTTTGGTACTGGCACAAAAATACACACATAGATTAATAGAACAGAACAGAAAACCAAGATACAAATCCACAATTACATGGTCAATCAATCTTTGACAAAGCAAGAAAGAATATCCAGTCGGAAAATAACACAATCTTCAACAAATGGTGATGGTAAAACTGGACAGCCACATGCAGAAGGATGAAACTGGACCATTTTCTTTTTTTTTTTAATGTTTTTATTTATTTCTAGGAGAGAGAGAGACAGTGTGAGCAGGGGAGGGCCAGAGAGAGAGGGAGTCACAGACTGAAACAGGCTCCAGGCTCTGAGCTGGCAGTCAGCACAGAGCCCGACGCGGGGCTCGAACCCACAAACCGCGAGATCATGACCTAAGCGAAAGTCGGACGCTTAACCGACTAAGCCACCCAGGCGCCCCGCAACTGGACCATTTTCTTACATCATACACAAAAATAAATTCAAAATTGTTTAAAGACTTAAATGTGAGACATGAAACCTTAAAAATCCTATAAGAGAACACAGGTAGTATCTTATCTGACATCAGCCATGGCAACTATTGTTTTACCTTGAATTTTTATCCAAAAGCCTGTTAGTTTACATACACTTTAATATTAGTTTCAGATGTATAATAAAGGATTCAACACTTTCCTACAAACCTAGTGTTCATCACAACACACACTCCACTTCATCATCATCATCACCTATTTAACCCATCCCTCAACCCACCTCTCCTCTGTTAACCTTCAGTTTGTTCTCTATAATCAAGAAGTCGAGTCTGTTTCTCCTCCTCCTCCTCCTCCTCCTTCTTCTTCCTCTTCTTCTTTTCTCTCTCTCTCTCTTTCTGTCCCTCTCTCTCTCCCTCCCTCTCCCTCCTTTCCCTTAGCACATTTGTTTTGCTTCTTAAATTCTACATATGAGTGAAATAATATGGTAACTTATTTTCTCTGACTAAATTATTTTTCTTAGCTTAATACTCTCTACCTCTATACTTGTCATTGCATATGGAAAGATTTTATTCTTTTTCTGACTATGTAATATTCCATATATGATTCTTCTTCATTCAGTCATCTGTTGAAGGACATTTGTGCCATTTCCCTACTTTGGCTGTTGTGGATAACACTGCGATAAATTTAGGGATGAATAAATACCTTTGAATAAGTATTTTTGTATTCTTTGGGTAAATACATATTAGTGCAATTGCTGTTTTGTGGGGTACTTCTGTTTTTAACTTTTTGAAGAACCCTAATACTGTGTTCCAGAGTGGCTGCATCACTTTCCATTCTCATAAACAGTGCAAGACGGTTCCTTTCTCTAAACCCTTGGTAACAACCGTTGTTTCTCACGTTATTGATTTTATCCATTCTGACAGGAGTGAGGGGATATACCATTGTATTTTTGATTTGTATTTCCCTGATGTTAAGTGATGTTGATTTTTTTTCATGTGTCTGTTTTCAATCTGTATGTCTTCTTTGGAAAAATGTCTATTCATATTTTTGCTCATTTTTAAAATGTGTTATTTGGCTTTTTAATGTTAAGATATTTATTTTATTTATATATTTTTGATAGTAACCTTTTATCAGATATGTCATTTGCAAATAAATTAGCCCATTACATAGGTAGCCTTTAAGTTTTGTTGACTGTCTCCTTTCCTTTGCAGAAGCTTTCTTATTTTGATGAAGTCCCAATAGTTTATTTTTTTTTCTTTTACCACCCTTGCCTCAGGAATAATATCTAGAAAGAAGTCGCTATTGTTGATGTCAACGAGATTAATACCTGTGTTCTCCTCTAGAACTGTTATGGTTTTCTGTGTCATATTTAGGTATTTAATCAATTTTCCATATATTTTTGTGTATAGTGTAATAAATTTGTCCAGTTGCATTCTTTTTTTATATTGTTCTACTGTTGTCACAACACTGTTTCTTCAAGAAACTACTTTTTTCCTGTTGGACATTCTTTCCTACTAACCCTGTTAGTTTACATTACTTCATTATATAAAATGCCCAGTTGCTTAAAATTATGTAAACATATTTAGTACATACGTAATATTTGCTTTATATACCCTACAAAATGTTTTCAGATCTATCATCTCATTAACTCTTGACAATAGCTTTGGGGGGAAAAGTATATGGCTTTCTTTTAAAAATATCACTATCAAAGGAATCTAAGATGACTGCATCATAGGAAGACCCTAGTATTGCCTCATGCCTTGAACACAACTAGATGACTATCAAATCATTCTGAATACTTAAGTAATTGATCTGAGAAATTATAGAACAAACTGCAGAACTAGAGGGACAGAAGAGGAGGCTACTTTGAGGAAGGTAGAAAATGCGGCAAAGTGATTTGAGGGAGAAGTGGATCAGGTGTGCTCCATTTATGAAGAAAAGTAAGAGAGAAAAAGCAGCATAAAGTTTGGCCATACAGTTGTGGGCTCATCTCTGAGTGTTCTTTTCTGTTCTATTGATCATTGTGTCTATTTTTTGTGTCCATATCCTACTGTTTTCATTACTACAGCTTTGTAATATAACTTGAAGTCCAGACACGTGAAGCCACCAGCTTTGCTTTGCTTTTTCAAGATGGCATTGGGTATTCACCATCTTTATTGGTTCCATACAAATTTTAGGATTGTTAATTCTACCTCTGTGAAAATTGCTGTTGGTATTTTGATAAAGATTGCACTAAACGTGTAGATTACTTTGGATAGAATATACTGTTTTTAAAGTTTATTTTTTGAGAGAGAGAGGGAGAACAGGGGAGGGGAAGAGTGAGAAGGAATGAGAGAGAATCACAAGCAGGCTCCGTGCCCAGCATGCCCAGCATGGGGCCTAACATGGGGTTCCATCTTACGAACTTTGAGATCATGACCTAAGCAGAAATAAAGAGTCAGATGCTCAGGGCACCTGGGTGGATCAGTTGCTTAAGAGTCTGATTTCACCTCCGGTCATGATCTCACAGATCATGAGTTCTAGCCCCACATTGGGCTCTGTGCTGACAGCTCAGCCTGCTTCAGATTCTGTGTCTCCCTCTCTTTCTGCCCCTCCCCTGCGCACTCTCACTCTCTCTCTCTCTCAAAAATAAACAAATATTTATAAAATTTAAAAAAAAAAGAGTCAGTCACTCAACTGATTGAGCCACCCCCAGGTGCTCCGGGTAGCATAGAATTTTTAACAGTATTTGTTTTTGTGATCCATGAGTATCGAGTGTTATTCCATTTCTTTGTGCCCTCTTAAATTTCTTTTTTCAGCGTATTGTAGTTTTCAGAATGCAGATATTTCACATATTTGGTTACGTTAATTCCTAGGTACCTTATGTATTTTGGAAATGGGATAAATTCCTTGATTTATCTTTCTGATGCTTCATTATTAGTGTGTAGAAAGGCAACAGATTTCTGTACATTAATTTCATATTCTGGAACTTTACTGAATTTGTGTATCAGTTCTAGTAATTTTTTGGTGATTTTAGGTTTTCTCTATAGAGTATCATGTCATCTGCAAGTTGTGAAAATTTTAATTCTTCCTTGGCCAAATTGGATGACTTATATTTTTCTTTTCTTTCTTTTCTTTTTTCTTTTCTCTTCTTTTCTTTTCTTTTCTTTTCTTTTCTTTTCTTTTTTCTTCTCTTCTCTTTTCCTTCTTTCTCTCTTTCTTTCTTTCTTTCTTTCTTTCTTTCTTTCTTTCTTTCTTTCTTTCGTCTGATTGCTTTGGTTAGGTCTTCCCAACTTATATTAGTTTTTTTTTTTTAATTTTCCATCTTATTTTTAATATCAGTGGTGAGAGTGGACATCCCTGTATTGTTCCTGACCATAGAAGAAAAGTTCTCAGATTTTTTTCTGATTCAGAATGATGTTAGTTGTGTGTTTTTTATATATGTCCTGTTTTGTGTTGAAATATGGTCCCTGTAAATCTATCTTGCTGACAAATGTTTTTCTGCATTTTATTAATGTGGCATAACATGTTGAATGCTAATATTGAACCATGATTATAACCCATGAATCAAACCCACCTGATCATGGCGAATGATACTTTTAATGTACTACTGAATTGGATTTGCTAGTATTTTATTGAGAATTTTTGCATCTGTGTTTATCTTTTTCATGGAGAAACTGTCAGATTTTGGTATCAGACAGGGCAATGCTGGACTTATACAATAAGTTTGGAAGTTTTCCTTCCTTTCCTATCTTTTGGAATAGTTTGAGGAGAAAATTCTTCTTTAAATAAATGTTTGCTAGAATTCATGTGTGATGCCACCTGGCCCTGGACTCTTGTTTCGTGTTAGTTTCTAGATTACTGGTTCGATTACCTTGGTGGTCTGGTGAAATTTTTTATTTCTTCCTGTTTCAATTATAGTAGTTTATATGTTTACAGGAATTTATCCGTTTCTTCTAGGTTGTCCAATTGTTGGCAAATAGTTTTCATAATATTCTCTTATAATTGCATTTCTGAGGTACTGATTGTTATTTCGCCTATATCATTTGTGATTTTATTTATTTAAATTCTTCTTTATTATTTTTGATTAGTCTTGTTAGAGCTTTATCAATTTTATTCGTTTCTTTTTCAAAGAACCATACCTAGTTTCATTGCTCTCATCATTTTTTTTTTTAGTTTGTACATCCTTTATTTGTTCTCTAATCTTTATTTTACTTCCTTTCTCTTGATGGCTATAGATTTATTTTTTTGTTAATTTTCTAGGTCTTTAGGTATAAGTTTATGTTGTGTATTTGAGATTTTTCTTGCTTTTTGAGGTAGGGAAATATTGACATATACTTTCCCCTTATAGCTGCTTGTGCTGCATCACAAGGTTTGAATCATTGTGTTTTTACTTTCACTTCTTTCAATGTATTTTTTAAATTTCTTCTTTGATTTCATCATTGAGTCACTTATTTTTAGCAGACTGTAGCTTAACCTCCATGTTTGAGGCCTTCCCAAATTTTTTCTTATTGTTGACTTCTAATTTTATAACATTGTGTTCAGAAAAGATACAGAACATGATTTTATTAATGTTATATTTGCCAAGGCCATATATATTATATATATTCAAATTATATATATTCATATATATATTCAAGTTAGTTAACATACAGTGTGTTCTTGTCTTCAGGAGTAGAGAGAAGTGATTCATCTCTTAATATGATACCCAGTGCTCATCCCAATAAGTGCCCTTCTAAATGCCAGTCACCTATTCACACTCCAATCCTCCTCCAGCAACCATCACTTTGTTCTCTGTATTTAAGAGTCTCCTATGGTTTGCCTCCCTCAATATTTTTCATCCACATTGCTAAAAATGGTGAGATTTCATTCTTTTTTCATCGCTGAGTACTGTTTTCTGTTTTCTCCTCTAGGATTCTCATGGTTTCCTGTCTCACATTTAGGTATTTCATCCATTTTAGGGGAGCCTTCGGTGGCTCAGTTGGCTAAGCGTCTGACTTCGGCTCAGGTCATGATCTCACAGTTTGTGGTTTCCAGCCCCGCATTGGGCTCTGTGCTGACAGCTAGCTCAGAGCCTGGAGGCTGCTTCTCTCTGCCCCTCCTCCACTCATTCTCTCTCTCTCTCTCACAGAAATAAATAAATAAATACATTAAAATATTAACATTAAAATAAAAAGATTTAAAAAATAAAAACATTAAAAATAAAAAAAATATTTTTGTGTATGGTGTGAGAATGTGGTCCAGTTTCATTCTTCGGCATTTTGCTGCCCAGTTCTCCCAGTACCATTTGCTTAAGAGACATTTTTCCACGGGGGAAAGAGAAAGAGGGAGACACAGAATCTGAAGCAGACTCCGAGCTGTCAGCACAGAGCCCGACGCGGGGCTTGAACCCACGAACTGTGAGATCATGACCTGAGCCAAAGTCGGATGCTTTAACCGACTGATCCACCCAGGCGCCCCTCATTTCTATATTTGGAACAGTTTGAGCAGAGTATGTATTAACTCTGCTTTAAATATCTCGGAGAATTCCCCTGGGAAGCCATCTGGCCCAGGACTCTTACGTGTTGGGAGATTTTTGATAACAGATTCAATTTCTTTGCTGGTTATGGACCTGTTCAAATTTTCTATTTCTTCCCATTTGAGTTTTGGTAGCGCATGAGTGTCCAGGAATGTTTCAATTTCTCCCAGATTGTCCCGGTTTTTTTTTTTTTTTTTTTTTTGACATATAAACGTAAATAGTATGCTCTTATAATTATTTGTATTTTTGTGGTGATGGCTGTGATCTCTCCTCCTTCATTCATGATTTTATCTGTATGGGTCCTCTCTTTTTTTGAGACGTCTGGCTAGGGATTTATCAATTTTGTTTATTCTTTAATAAAAAACAGCTCTTCGTTTTATTGAACGTTGAACTCTTCTAGTTTTGTTTTATTCTATATTACTTATTTCTGTTCTAATCATTATTTTTTCCCTTCTTCTGCTGGCTTTGGGATTTATTTGCTGCTCCTTTTCTAGCTCCTTTAAGTGTTAAGCTTAGGTTGTGTATTTGGGTCGTTCCTTATTTCTTGAGATAGACCTGAGTTGCAATGTATTTTCTTCTTAGGACTGCCTTTGCTGCATCCCAAAGTTTTTGGACTACTGTGTTTTCCTTTTCATTTGTTTCCATATATTTTTTAATTTCTTTCCTGGTTGACCCATTCATTCTTTGATAGGATGTTCTTTAACCTCCGTGATTTGGGAAATTTATATATTTTTTTTCTTGAGGCTTATTTCAAGTTTCATAGTGTTGTGATCAGAAAATATGCATGGCATGATCTCAGTATTTTCGTACCTGTTGAGGGCTGCTTTGTGACCCAATAGATGATCTATTTTGAAGAATGTTCCACATGCACTTGAGAAGAATGTGTATTCTGCTGTTTTAGGGTGAAATATTCTGAATATATCTGTTAAGACCGTCTGGTCAAATGTGCCACTCAGAGCTGTTTTTTTTTTCCTTATTGATTTTCTGCCTAAATGATCTGTCCACTGCTGTAAGTAGAGTATTAGAATCTTGTACAATTATGGTATTATTATCAATAAGTTGGCTTATGTTTGTGATTAATTTATTTATATATTTGGATTCTACCACATTGTGGATATAAATATTTACAATTGTTAACTCTTCTTGATGGACAGACCCTTTAATTATGATATAATATTCTTCTTCATCTCTTGTTACAGTCTTTGCTTATTTTTATACAATTTATTGTCAAATTGGCTTACATACAACACCCAGTGTTCATTCCAACAAGTGCCCTCCTCAATGCCCATTACTCATTTTCCCTCTCATCCACACCCCTATTCACCCTCAGTTTATTCTTTTTATTTAAGAATATCTTGTCGTTTGCCTCTCCCCCTCTGTTTGTAGGTATATTTACCACTTCCCCCAATATCTAGTTTGTCTGTTAGAAGTATGGCTACTCTGTCTGGCTCTCTTTTGATGTCCATTAGAGTGATAGGTGGTTCTTCATCGCCTTACTTTCAATTTGCAGGTGTCCTCAGGTCTAAAATGCATCTCTTGTAGGCAGCATATAGATGGTTCTTGTTTTTTACCCATTCTGATACCCTATGTCTTTTGATTGGGGCATTTAGTCCATTTACATTCAAAGTGATTATTGAAAGAGATGGTCTTAGTGTCATTGTGTTATCTATAGATTTAATGTTTATTGGGACTGTCTCTGGTCCTTTGTGGTCTTTGCTGCTTTCGACTTGGAGAGTCCCACTTACAATCTCTTGCAGGGCTGTTTTAGTGGTCACACTGTGAATACATCATGCCACTCCCTTCTGACTTGCCACTTCTGTTGAGAAATCTGCAGATATTCTTATGGGTCTTTCTTTGTAAGTTCAATACGTCTTTTGTCTTACTCCTTGTAAGATTTTTTTCCAGTATATTCCACAAATTTAATTACAATATGTCCTGGCATTCATCTTCTTTTGTTGATTTTTATGGATATGAATGTCTGTTTCCTCCCTTAGATTAGAGAAATGTTCAGCTAATCTTCTGTAATGTATTTTCTGACCCTTTTTAAAATTGCTTCTTTTTCTGGGACTCCTATAATGTGAGTGTTATTGCATTTGATAGTGTCACTTAGTTCCCTAAGTGTATTCTTGTGTTCCATAATTATTTTTTCCGCACTGTATTAGTTTTGTTATTTTTATTGTATTATCATCTGTGTCACGCATTCATTCCTCTGCTTCTTCCAGCCTTTTCTTCATTGCATGAAGCCTATGTCCATTCTCATTTATTGCATTTTTCATCTCTGATGATTCTCTTTTAGACCTTTTTTTTTTAATTTCTGAGAGAGAGAGAGAGAGAGAGCGTGAGTAGGGGAGGGTCAGAGAGAGAGGGAGACACAGAATCTGAAGCAGCCTCCAGTCTCTGAGTTACCTGTCAGCACAGAGCTCTATGAGGGGCTCGAACCCACGAACTGCGAAATCATGACCTGATTCAAAGTCGGATGCTTAACCGACTGAGCCACCCAGGTGCCCCTCTTTTAGCCTTTTTATCTCTGTAGTAATGGTCTCACTCATGTCTTTTATTCTTTTCTCAAGCCCTGTGAGTCTCCTTATGATTGCTGTTTCAAATTCTCCATCAAGCGATGGCACTTACACCTCTTTCACTTAGATTTCTGTCTGTGGTTTCATCTTATATTTTCATATGGTATAAATTCCTTTGTCTTGGCATTTTTTCTATGTCTCTGCTTTCTTTTGTGTTTTTTTTTTTTAATGTTTTATTTACTTCTGAGAAAGAGAGAGACAGCGAGAACAGGGGAGGGTCAGAGAGAGAGGGAGATACAGAATCTGAAACAGGTTCTAGGCTCTGAGCTAGCTGTCAGCACAGAGCCCGAGGCGGGGCTCGAACCCACCAACCGTGAGATCATGACCTGAGCCAAAGTCGATGCTTAACCGACTAAGCCACACAGGCGCCCCTCTTTTTTGTTTTATTTTTTTTTTTTTTAAAGAAAGGAACAGATCATCTTCTATTTATTTATTTATTTATTTATTTATTTATTTTTGAGAGACAAAGAGAGACAGCGTGAGCAAGGGAGGATCAGAGAGAGAGGGAGACAGAATATAGAGCAGTCTCCAGGCTCTGAGCTAGCTGTCTGCATAGAGCCCAAAGCGAGGCTCGAACCTACTAGCCGTGAGATCATGACCTAAGCCAAAGTCGGACGCCCAACCGACTGAGCCACCCAGGTGCCCTCCTCTTTTCTGTTTTAAAATAGCCTATTATGTTTCCTCCTTCTGAAAGTAATTGCTTTATGAAGAAGTAATGTAGCATCCAAAGCCTGGATCTTAAGTGTCTTTGGTGTGTGCTGTGTGTGTTCTAATATCGTGTTTTGGCTGCTCTATGACTTAGGCCACTTTTCTACAGAAGCACTTTTGCTTTCTAGTATTTGGTCTTAAAGTGGTGAGTTAACTAGATATGCTCTGATCTGTCTGTAAAATGAGTAAATTTGAAGTAAATTGAGGCCTTGTATAACTCTATGGTCAGGAGACATAGTGTGAGCAGATTTGTTCTAGTCTTCTGGAGTAGAGGCCAACTGCACTAGGACAGAGGCAAACTTGACTGAGAATGGCAGTCCTTCCTGAGTGAAGGCATGTGGGCCTTGGTTTATGCAAAATTCAGCCAGTGTTACTGCTGCTGTTTCTTGCAGGTGGCTCTGTGTTTATGCTGAGAGGCACAGGAGGAAATGGGGCCATCCAGCTACTTTCTTCCAGGATAGGCATCTTTATGAATGCTTCCTCTCAAGGAAGTGTTCAGAGAAGAATAAATAAATACACTACTGTGTGCCTCAGGCATATTTACGATCTCTGCTTCCACACTGCCTGCCACTAGGCTTTTGCCTTCCTTCTCTCTAGAAGCAAGAGTGATCCCTCAGGGATCTATCGCAACCAATCCAGCTGACCTTAAAATCCAGGTTTTAATGTGCTGATGGTTGCATGCACTCAGGAAACTCAGGCCCTCTTGTTTTTCATTCAAATAGATTTGGGGAGATGTTTGCCTTGTGCATTCCCCTGTGTGCTGCTCGGTTAAAGAGATATTTTTCCAAAGGAGACATGCCGATGCCCAACAGACTCGTGAGAAAATGCTCAACGTTACTTAACATTGGGGAATTGCCGATTAAAGCTACAATGAGATGTAACCTCACACCTGTCAGAATGGCTAACATCAACAACACAAGAAACAACAGGTCTGGTGAGGATGTGGAAAAATAGGAACACTTTCACTGTTGATGAGGATGCAAATTGATACAAATACTATGAGAACAATGTGGATGTTTCTCAAAAACTTAAAGATAGAATTACCCTATCATCTAGCAATAATATGGCTTGGTATTTACCCAAAGAATATAAAAACACTAATTCAAAAAGATACATGCACCCTTATGTTTATAGCAGCATTATTTACAATAGCCAAGATATGGAATCAACCTAAGTGTCCATTAACTGATGAATGGATCAAGAAGATTTGGTATGTATACAATGGAATAGTATTCAGGCATAGATAATAATGAAATTTTGCTACTAGAAAAGATATGGATGGAGCTAGAGAGTATAATGTTAAGTAAAATAAGTCAGAAAAAGGCAAATACAATATGATAACTCTCATATGTGGAAAGAAACAAAACAAATGGCAAAGGGGAAAAAGGTATAAAGAGAGAGAGAGAAATCAAGAAACAGACTCTTAATTATAGAGAACAGCTTGAAGGTTATCAGAAAGGAACGCAGTGGGTTGGTGGGTTATTTAGGTTGGCATTAAGGACTGCACTTGTCATGATGAGCACTGGGTGATGTATGAAATTTTGCAATCACTATATTGTACACCTGAAACTAACAACCGTGTATGTTGACTAATTAGAATTAAAATTTAAATTTAAAAGTATATATTCCTACTGAAATGAATATTTTATCATTATAGAATGTCTTTTACTCTGTCTAGAACAATTACGCATATATTAATAAACCTCATGGTGTTCCACATGTATCTTTGTTGATTCATTTTTATTTTAAATGTAACAGGCATGTTATTGTGTATAATTTAAGTTGTATGATACATTGAATTAATAAATTCACATATTATAATATGATTACCACTGTAGTGTTAGCTAACATCTCTATCACATCACATAATTATCATAGCTTTCTTGTGAGAACAATTAATATCTAATATTTTAGCAACTTTGGGGTTTATCAAACAATATTGTCAACTATAACCTCTGTACTGACCATTTGGTCTCCAAGACTTATATAGTATTTGCAAGTTTATACCCTTAAATGATATGTCCTAATATTCCCTACACCCAAGCCTCTGATAACCATCTTTCAACTTTCTGTTTTTATGAGTTTGTTTTTTTTCTGATTCCACATATAAATGATTGCATGCAATATTAGTTTTTCTCTGTCTGACTTTTTTTCACTTAAGATAATGCCATCAAGTTCCATTCATGTTGTGGCAAATGGCAGGATTTACTTCTCTCTCATGACTGAATAATATTTCATTGTGCATGTGTATAGGTGTGTGTATAGATATATAGATAAAATATAGATCGCATCTTTTTTAAACATTCATCCATTGGTGAACACAAATTCTTTTTTTATATCATGGCTACTAAGAACAATGCTGCATTAAACATGGTAGTACAGATAGCTCTTGGATAACCTGTTTTCGTTTCCTCTGGATGTATACCTAGAAGTGGAATTGCTGGATCGTATTTTTCATTTTTCTAGGAACTTTCATGTTATTTTCCACAGCAGTTGGAGCAATTTACAATTCCACTACAATGTAGAAGTGTGGTATTTTCCCCACATCTTCATCGTCTTCTTTTCTTGATGATAATCATTCTAATATGTATGAGGTTAAATCTCATTGTCATTTTAATTTGTGTTTTTATGATAATTTGTGATATGGGCTCCTTTTCATGCACCTGTTGGTCATTTGGATTTCTTATTTGTATGAAATTTATTTGTTCTTTTTCTGTTCATTTTTCAAGCAGGTTGTTTTATGTTATCCAATTGTATGAGTTATTTATATATTTTGGATATTAACCCCTTATTCTATACATATTTTGCAAATATTTCGTTTTTTCCCCACAATCCATTCCATAGACTTTGAAGTTTTGTTAACTTTTATTCAGATTTTTAAAACTTTATTGTTCCATCGGGGCGCGTGGGTGGCTTAGTCAGTTAAGCGTCCGACTTTCGCTTAGGTCAAGATCTCGCGGTTGGTGGGTTCCAGCCCCGCGTCAGGCTCTGTGCTGACTGCCAGCTCAGAGCCTGGAGCCTGTTTCAGAGTCTGTGACTCCCTCTCTCTCTGACTCTCCCCTGCTCACGCTGTCTGTCTCTCTATCTCTCCTAGAAATAAATAAAACATTAAAAAATTATTGTTCTACAAACTGGATATTATCAATTGGTTTATATTTAAGTCTGGTTATTTTTTTTCTAAGCTTGTTCAAATCTGCTGTCGAGTGTATAAAAGTGAATTTTTTCATTTCATTTATTGTACTTTTATTTTTAGCTGCAGAAATTTGCTTTTCTTCTTTTTAAAAAAATAAATTTGCCTCTTATTAATCTTTTCTATTTGGTGTGATTTCATTCTTATACTTTCTGTTAGTTTACTAAGGATGGTTTCTTTTAGTTATTTAACCATACTATAATAGTAGATGTAAAGTATTTGTCTAGTCAGTAAGTCCAAACACTAGGTTTTCTAAGGGACTATTTATATTATTTTTACCTGCATTTGGACCATAATCTCATGTATATTTGAATATCTGCCATCTTAAAAAAAATCACTGGATGTTTTAAATATTACATGACAATAAAATGTGACAACTATGGAAATCCTAAATTCCCCAAGATTTCTCATCATTGCTTTTTCTTGTTGTTATTAATTTTTCCTTGTTTATTTAGTGACTTTCCTGGAGAACTTCTGTAAAATCTGTCTACTTTGTTTCCTGTGTTCACTGAAGTCTCTGCTTGAATAGCTTAGTGGTCAGATAATAATTAGACAAATACTTCCTTAAATGCTTTGAACCAATAATCCTTTCACATTTTCCAAGTGGCTCTGTGTGTTTGGGAACATGACTTCATCATTCTTATAGTATACAACTCTGTCATAGCTTTCACTTCCTTTATGTACACTTGCTCAACGTCAGAAAGAGGTGAAAGAAGGGGCTGTGTGTCTCTGAATTCTTACCTGAGAATGCACATAGCCCTGCACATGTGCCTGGCCTTCTGTCTCCCTAGGACCATATAAGAGTTTTTTGAAAACTCTTTATGGACATTATGCTTCCTAGATCTACTTCTAATTTTTTGGTCAGGCACTTGTTAACCACTACAGTTATAGCTTCGCACAGCTGCAATATTAAACAATTGTTGCTGACTGCTTTTGACACCTTGGGGATACAACTTTCTTGAAGAATTAGCAAAGTTAGGTGAAAACAAAAACACCCTGAAATGGAGGCTTTTACAAGTATCTAAGAGAAAGCTCAAATAGTGATAAGACTTTGAGAATGGGGCTTTTTCAGTAGCTCCAAACCTGGCCTACTTCCTACAATGACTTTAAGATTGATGGCTTTCACAACTACCATAATTGTGAGTTTACTGGTTTTCAGTGCTATAGTGAAACTGAGAAGAAATGAATGAATGTAGGCCAAATTGAGTCATTCCAAACTCTACTGTTCTTAACAATGTTGATTAGTTTTCTTGAACAAATACTGCTCAGATGTTTGTAGGCCTTTGCTTATTTATAAGAGTTTTTGTTTTTGTTTATTTGGCTGGTTGAACCCCAGGCCAGTAATAAAACTATTTTTCTGGAGTTTTAGGTACCTTTTCAAGTTTTACTAAGGAGGCAGTAGAGGCGTTTAATCTAATAACAGTTTTCCTAGTTCAATTGATGCTATCTTAAAAATAATTAATATAGGGGGACCTGGGTGGCTTAGTCGGTTAAGCGTCTGACTTTCGCTTAGGTCATGATCTCGCAGTTCGTGGGTTCGAGCCCCGCGTCGGGCTCTGTGCTGACTGCCAGCTCAGAGACTGGAGCCTGTTTCAGAGTCTGTGACTCCCTCTCTCTCTGACCCTCCCCTGCTCACGCTGTCTCTCTCTCTCTCCTACAAATAAATAAAAAACATTAAAAAAATAATTAATATAAAGATAAAGCATGTGATTCTGAAAGAAAAGAGTCAAATAGCTTCACTATGCATTTCAATAATATCATCTCCATATGGGAAAGGGTTCATAAAACACAACTATTTGTTTTACTGGTAGTTGGGTAACTTTCAGTTCTTTTGGATTAGGCATGGAAAAATTCCAAGTGGAATCAAAACCATATAAACATTGTCACATAAGGAAAAGAAAAGTGAATTACTGCAATAATTCACTTGCTGGCTTCCTTGTTGTTACTTCACTATCCTTCCATAAAGGAATAACGTTTTGTTGCTGCAATCTTATATTTGCACAGAGGTCAGTAAATCCATATTTACTGGTATGCTTTGACTCATTGTTGGATAGAAGTGGGTTCCACAAAATAAAAAAAGAAAAGTTCTGGTCTGTATTAACTCAACAAATGGACTAGACTGCCTGTGTTTCTAATTTGGCTCTGCAAAGTACTAGCTACTTGATGTTCAGAATTTTCCTTAATTTCATTCTTACTCAGTGAACTCATAAGTATAATGGAAATAATAATAGTATTTGCCTTATAATTTTGTGAGCATTATAAAACGTAATCAATGAAAAGTGCTTAATTCAATCCCTGGCTCATAGTCGTCCATCAGTAAATGTCAAGTACTATTATTATCATTATCTTTATCACTTAAAAAGATTAAATACAATAACATATTTTATCTGGAAAAAATCTTATTATCTGATACATATCATATTACCTGACATAAATCACATTATTTTATTTCATCATTTAAACAACCCTATGAAATAGTAAATTTATTATTATTATTATTATAGATGTGGCTTCAATATATGTTTTCCACATACATGCTTTCAGATCCAAATTTCTAGACTAATTTGGACTTCTGTACCTCAGTTTATTCACCTAAAATGGTAAAAATTAATATTATTTCATAGGGTTGTATAGGCATATATATAAAATTCAATACATATAGGCATATAATATATATATAATATAATAATAAATTGTAGATTCATAAGTGTATTACAGTTGAAATATCCTTCATTGGTCTGGCATAACAGTTAAGCACATGAGTTCTAAAATTAAATCTTTTGATTCAAATCATAGCTTTACCATTTATATAGTCTAGAATCTTTGACAAATTACTTAATTTCTCTAAGCTTCATTCTCCTCATCTATAAAATTGGAACATACAAATATCTGCTTTTGGAGATTATTAAGACTGTTATTACATGTGAAAAATGCCTATTATAGGATCAAACATATAGAAAATGTTCTGAAAAGTTAACTATTACATGCTGTAAATGAGAAATGCACATATCCCATTGCTATGATTTTCATAAGCAATTATATTTCCAGACATTTTATAGCTTTGAATCATGACATGTTCACATTGTAAACAAAGCTTACACATTAAGCCCACCCAAAGCAAAGCATGTGCTTTTAATATTTTTCCGCCAGTAGTAGCAATGGACTTGCAGAAAAAAATATCTTTATTTCATAATCTACTTTGTAAATAAGATCCCCTTTTGCCAGAACACCAACCAGAATCAAAATGGCCTACTTTGCCCATCAAATGATTGACCTCTTGAATACAATATTTCTAGGTTATCTTAACAAGCCAGGGATACAAATAAACATAGTCATTTCAATTGACTTAGCCCTTGTTTTAGAAGCCATTCCTTGAAACTCAGGTTCTTATTAAATTTCAGTCTTCACTGATAATTTATCAAAAGTGAAATATCTGTTTTGCAGACAGAATGGGAGAATCTGTAATAACTGGAAGTTCCACCTATTAAAAGAAAAAAAACTTTTCATCAAAATTTTAAATAACACTTATAACTATACATAGCTGTTGGAAGGCTTTCTTTCTTTCTTTCTTTCTTTCTTTCTTTCTTTCTTTCTTTCTTTCTTTCTTTCTTTCTTTCTTTCTTTCTTTTTCTTTTCTTTCTTCTTTCTTTCTTTCTTTCTTTCTTTCTTTCTTTCTTTCTTTCTTTCTTTCTTTCTTTCTTTCTTTCTTTCTTTCTTTCTTTTTTCACATCTCTGCATTTCCAGTACTGTTAATGGAGAAAATCTGTTTCTAAAAACATAATGAATGAATATATGGGCTTTCCTCAACAACAGAACAATAAGGTCAATAAAATGGTCACTTGCATAGTGGGTGCCTAGCTGGCTCAGTCAGAAGAGTGTGCAGCTCTTGATCTTGAGTCATGAGTTCGAGTTCCACATTAAGGCTACATAGAGATTACTGAATAAAAAACTAAAAAACAAAAATTTTAAAAAATAACTTTGTTCTGGATTTCTTTTTAGTTATTTATTAAGAATGGTTCTAAAAATTAACACGAAACCATGTGGTTAAGCAACAAAGTTCTCATTTTCTTTTTTTTTACTAAATATTATATGCGTACAATTTTTATTAAAATTTAATTAAATGGAAGTTGAAATTCCTTATTTATATTTTTATTTATTTTTACTTTATTCAGGATCTGTATTGTTTCTGGTTTTGTTAGCATTTTGAGTTCCTTCAAATTTCAGACTTTTTTATAAGGTTAGCCTCAAATAATGTTATATCCTAGAAGATATTATAGCGATATTAATGGTCAGCCTTCTTACAGAAAATCCATAGTGTGGGAATCTTCAAATAAACTTTTCAAACTTTCATTTAAGCATGAATAATGGCCACTTGAAAAGATCCTGTGAAAAGAAAGTGCCATTTTTTAAAATTAATGTTTTATTTATTTCTGGGAGAGAGAGAGAGAGACAGTGTGGGTAGGGGAGGGTCAGAGAGGGAGGGAGACACAGAATCTGAAACAGGCTCCAGGCTCTGAGCTAGCCGTCAGCACAGAGCCCGACGTGGGGCTTGAACCCATGAACCGTGAGATCATGACCCACTGAGCCACCCAGGCCCCCCGAAAGCGTCATTAATATGTACCTTCCTCAGTGCTTACTGTGGATTTCTCTATTACTGCCATTGTTTTAAAAGCAACAATCAAAACTTCTAATTATAATTTTATGTTAATACAATAACTTTTACTAGGTCCATAAAATTTAAATAAAAGACAAGGGAGTAGCAGAGAGTAAACAGGTAGGCTCTATTGCATTTCATAATGCTTATATGTAAAAATAAATGCATTTGTCATTTTTCAAAAAGGAACTCTAAACTTGGAAGAAAAACTAAATCTTTTGTTTTAAGCAATGAAAGAGTGAATGTTCTGAGTCCAATTAATGAGTTTTAAAATAAATTAGTTGATTTTAAGATATTAGTTTATTGGACTAATTCAAATGAAATTAATTAAAATCAGGTAAAATGAGATTTTTAAAATACTTTTAAATAGTGGTTTTTATGTAGTTTAAATCTATTATTATTATCATTATTCTTATTGTCATTATCATTATTTTTTTCTTTTATAATCATGAAACAAATTTTTTCTGCATTTGACCAGGCCCTGTCTGCCAGCTTACAAATGTATCCCTTTAATGCTTCTGGATCCTGAGACAGTTCATATCTCATATCTATATTATATATCATTCCACTGTTACCTGGCTATGAAGACACTTTCTAACATATTTACTACACAAGTGGTAAATAAATAAATTGACATTGAAAAATAAACTTCTCAGCCAAAACTAGGCTGAGGTCCTAAGGCTTGAGAAGAATAAATCATAAAGAAATATTAATAACAAGACAACAAATGTGAACTGGTCCTTGGATATAGCTTTCATGTCTGCAAAGTGGTTTTCAAATTTCAAGGTACAGTAAAAGAGCTATGCTATGTGTGGATGAAACATGCCAAAAACGGATAGAAACATTTCAAACATTATTATGCAACCAAAATACCTTAAAAAATCTTTGATGCCAAATGACAAATCTATTAATCATCCATAGTTCATAGCAGGACAGCCTGGTTGAAGTATATTATTTTGCTCATCGGTAATTCCTAAAGAAGAAACAATTATTTGAGGGAAATACTTTTAATCCAAATGTTGAGCCTAGATTTGAGTTTTCAGTATGAATTTCATACATTTTCTTCATCAAGAACACAAACCAAATGATACAGATGATTGGAATATTTAGACTTAGTTAGAAGTTATTGATGTTCTAGGTTAGTTGCTGTTTAATAGCTTACAAGAAATGTTTGTTTGGCTCTGGTCCATTCTAAATACTCTGTGTGTGTAATTATTTTTTTTAAGTTTGTTTCGTTTGTTTGTTTGTTTGTTTGTTTGTTTGTTTAGAGAGAAAGGGACTGCAAGTGGGGGAAGGGCAGAGAGAGGGACAAAGAGAATCCCAAGCAGGTTGTGTAATGTCAGTACAGAGCACAACATGGGGCTCAAACTCACAAACTGTGAGATCATGACCTGAACCAAAAATCAAAGAGTTGGGCACTTAACTGACTGAGCCACCCAGATGTCCCTGAGTGTAAATATGGTTATTCAATTTTAACTTATTAAAATGTATGCTAGTCAGCACAATTCATTTTGGCTACAAGATCTTAGTCTAGTCTAGTTCAAGTCCTGCTTTTCACAAAAGAGACGAGCAGCTAAAAGTTCCGTGAATAAAGGCTTTCAATAAATTCTTAGTCCAACCACTTCTCTTCCCCCATTAACAAAGATAAGACAAGCCCTAAATAAATTTTTCATCTTCCAACCTCTGGCCCCCAAAAGCTACACATCCAGAGACATAAACTAGAGGATTGTTTCCTATAAGACGACCAATGTTCTTCAGAAATAGCAGAGCTTTATGTGATCAGTTTATGAGTAAGAGGACAGGACTTGGGCTGAGAAACTGCAAATGCCAAGGGCACAAAGTGGCAAATAGCTGATCAATAACAATGGAATATAAAAGTTTCGGTACTGACTAAAGCGTATTTGTGACTCATATGAAGAAAAGGAAATAAAATTCACAAAGTTCGAGAGCACACTCTATGCCAAATATTTTGCTATGTGATCTCATTTTTACTCACAACAATTAATGACATAAATGTTGTCACTCCTCCTAATTTTGGATATAAAAAAAAAACCTATTTGACCATATAGGTTAACTAACTGTTCCAAGTCGACACAAGTTATATATGGTAAGGCCTGTATTTGTACCCTCCAAAGCACATATTCTCTTTTTCTCCAAGAGCTGTAGGCAGGAAATTCTGTCAGGGAAATGTCAGGGAAATTCTGGCCTTCATACTGAGATGGTGACTTGCAGATCAAACTCCCCTGGTCCCATTTAGTAAGCAGAATCCTTTTTCAAAAAATGTACTTTTTATTGAATATCATTAGCTGTTACATGATTTGTAATTTTAAAGCATGTTGGAAATTCACTCTATTTGCACACTACTTTCTTGTCAGTCATTTTAGCATGAAAAAATATAAACATAGAGTAAACATACAAACATTTCAAAAAGATACAGAAAAGTTGAAAGAATTTTACAGCAACACTGTATATCCCTCATCAAAATTATACAACTAAAATACTTACAATATAGTTTACAATACAGTTACTATACTTACTTTATTCTATATCTGTCCATATACATTAAAGACTATTAAATTTTTGATGTATTTTAGAGTAAATTGCAGATATCGGTGTATTTATTCCAACAATGTCCCATTGAGGAGGAACATTTTTGCTCCATCCTCAACGTTCTTTTGCCTTTTTCAGAATCAAAATGACATGAGGTGTGCCTAGGTGGCTCAGTCGATTAATTGTCCAACTTCAGCTCAGGTCATGATCTCACAGTTCATGGGTTTGCGCCCCACATCGGGTTCTGTGCTGACAATCTTTTTTTTTTTAATGTTTTATTTATTTTTAGGAGGGAGAGAGAGACAGCATGAGCAGGGGAGGGTCAGAGAGAGAGGGAGTCACGGGCTGAAACAGGCTCCAGGCTCTGAACTGGCAGTCAGCACATAGCCCGACGCGGGGCTCGAACCCTCGAACTGCGAGATCATGACCTAAGCGAAAGTCGGACGCTTAACCGACTAAGCCACCCAGGCGCCCCCTGTGCTGACAATCTTGGAGCCTGCTTCAGATTCTATGTCTCCCTCTATCTCTGTTCCTCCTCAGCTTGGATTCTTTCTCTCTCAAAAGTAAATAAACATTAAAATAATTAAAAAATAAAATAATATGACTTAATATAATTAATAGGAGAAAACAAACAAGTTTGATAACATGATAACACATGGGAGAGACCTAGGAAAATGGGGTAACTCCCCAGAATAGCAAAGCCTTCACCTTGAATACCATCTTTAGCTAAAGACAAAAATGATTTTGGAGATCGGGAGCCAGTTATGGAAGGTTACCAAAAAAAAAGTACAATAAAAAAGTACAATAATAAAAAAGGAAGGTTGTTTTGCAGATGTCCATCCATGTCTTCTTCACTGATAACAGGTTCTAGAGAACTAGAACCATCCCTCTCTGCTTGGTATAGCAGTGTAGACACTCTGACAAGTGGAGATTTCCCTAATAAATGTGAATGTCTCTTAGAAAAAAAAAGGTTACTTCTACTTAGTTGGTTTTCTTTTCTTTCTTTCTTTCTTTCTTTCTTTCTTTCTTTCTTTCTTTCTTTCTTTCTTTCTTTCTTTTCTTTCCTTCTTTCTTTCTTTCTTTCTTTCTTTCTTCCTTCCTTCCTTCCTTCTTTCTTTCTTTCTTTCTTTCTTTCTTTCTTTTTTTTAGTTTCAAGTTCTTATTTAAATTCCAGTTAGCAGTTAGTTAACATACAGTGTAATATTAGTTACAGGTATAGGATATAGTGATTCATCAGTTATATACAACACCCTGTGCTCTCACAACTGTCCTCCTTAACACCCATCACCAATTTAACCCAACTCCCCACCCTTCTCCCTTCCAGCAACATCAGTTTGTTCTCTATATCTAAGAGTCTTTTTCGTGGTTTCCCTCTCTCTCTTTTTACCCGTAAGTTCATTTGTTTTGTTTCTTAAATTCTATTGCTCTTCTTAAATGGTACCATGAAAGGAGCTTTCACAGCTTGAGTCTTTCTGTGCAGTTCCACATGCTTATCTTGTACTTTGTTCCTTCTACTTCAGTAAGGAAAAAAAAAAAAAAAGCAATGACCAATATCAAAGGCTGCAGCTAAGAAATAACATACTTACTGCTTAATTAATAGTACAACTACATTTGGTTATTTATAGATATAAATAGATCTTTCCAGACATAAACACAAAAAGTTCTGAGACAAATTATAAGTATTTATTTTGTTATTACCTGCACTGATGAAAGAAAATCATAGTTTATTTAATATAAAATATAAAATTCAATTGAAATGAACCTAGCAAATATTTGTTAAGAAGTTAGATGCTAAGTGCTGACCTAGGCATTAATGTTGTCATTCAAAACATTAAGATCCATAAGAAATGTCCTGGGAGGGGCGCCTGGGTGGCTTAGTCAGTTAAGTGTCTGACTTTCGCTTAGGTCATGATCTCGCGGTTCGTGGGTTCGAGTCCTGGGTCGGGGTCTGTGCTGTCTGCCAGCTCAGAGTCTGGCGCCTGTTTCAGTCTGTGACTCCCTCTCTCTCTGACCCTCCCATGCTCACGTTGTCTCTCTCTCTCTCCTAGAAATAAATAAAACATTAAAAAAATGTCCTGGGAACTTATTTTAAAAGGTAAATTTCTACTATGATGAGCATCGGGCGCTGTGTGGAAGTGCTGAATCACTATATTGTACAATTAAAAATAATATTGTACTGTATGTTAACTAATAGGAATTTAAATGAAAACTTTTAAAATGCAGACTTCTGGCCCTCTTCCCTCAGAGATTCGGACTCAGTAGATCTTTGATAGGTTCAGGTATTTGCAATTTTAATAATCACTTCAGGTGATTCTAATACCAGTAGTCCCTAGACCACATTTTGAAAATTGTCTAAATAAATTACATACTTGGGGTGGGAGTAGTATGAAAGACAGTTTAAATCAGCTTTTGCATTTTGCATTTCCTAATTTATTTTAGTTAATTTAGAATAATGTGGTTAAATCTTAATCAAGTGTAGTTGGCAAAGGTTTCTTACAGAAATGTGCCTTACTGTTAATAGAATAGAACCAAATTATATAAGTTGCAAGAGTAAAGGTGGGGAAACAGAGAAATGTAACCAAACCAACCAAATATAATACAAGGGGCGCCTGGGTGGCTCATTCAGTTGAGCGTCAGGCATCAGCTCAGGTCGCGATCTCATGGTTCGGGAGTTCAAGCCACGCATCCAGCTCTGTGCTGACAGGAATTAAAAGGAAAACAAAGCTATATGGAAAATACTTTAAGAGTTTAGGAATAATTTCAATATATCTTTAGTCACAAAAATTATAAATAGGTTGAATACGCACGTTAACTCTCAGGTGTTGTTTCTTTTTTTAAGTTTATTATTTATTTTGAGGGACAGAGTCTGTGAGAGGCAGAGAGAGGGTGAAAAGGAGAATCCCAAACAGGCACCTCACTGCCAGCATGGAGCCCAACAAGGGGCTTGAACTCACTAACCATGAGATCGTGACCTGAACAGAAACCAAGAGTCAAATGCTTAACTGACTGAGCCACCCAGGCGCCTCTCAGGTAGTTTTTAATCCAGCTACAAGCTGTTTATAAAAAGTCACATTAAAGAAAACAGCACTGCGTTTATTAAAGTAACAGGTGGATATATATATATATATATATATATATATATATATATATATATATATATATATATACCAGGAGATACTAACAAAGTAAATTTCTCAACATTGTCATCTAAGATTTTAATTGAAAATTTACTTTTTTAAATGTTTCTTTATTTATTCTGAGAGAGAGAGCATGCACAAGCAAGCAAGGGAGGGGCAGAGAAAGAAGGAATGAGAGAGTTCTAAGCAGGCTCTGTGCTGTCAATTCAGAGCCCGATGCAGGTCTCAATTCTACAAACCGTGAAATCGTGACCCGAGACAAAATCAAAAGTCAGACACTTAACTGATTGAGCCACCCAGGTGCCCCCAGAATTTAAATTTTAACAGATATTCCAGGTTACTCTAATTAAAATGGTCCTGAGACCACACTTGGAGAAAAGCTGAACTAGAGCACAATTGAAAAGAATGGTTTCTCTGTTTCAAAAAGCTTAAAAGTAATTTCTACCTGGAATTGGATTCACATTTTCACATGAATTTGTTTCAAATTATGGGAATTTATTTTACTTAAATAATGATGCCACACAAGAGGACACATCTCCAAAAACTTGTGATTTTTTTCAAATACCTTTATTCTGAAATGTCCCCTTTTTTTCTGTAAAGCTATTCCATTTTTTTAAATGTTAAAAGCTATTTTATAGTTAACATACAGTACAATATTGGTTTCACAGGTGGAATTCAGTGATTCATCACTTACATACAACACCCAGTGCTCATCATAGCAAGTACCCTCCTTAACACCCATCACCCGTTACCTCTGCCCACCTCCCTCCATCAACCCTCAGTTTGTTCTCTACTGTTACAAGTTTCTTGTGGTTTGTTTCCTTTTCTTTTCTTCCACCCCTTCCCTTATGTTCATCTGTTTTGTATCTTAAATTACACATATGAGTGAAGTCATATGATATTTGTCTTTCTCTAAATGATTCATTTCACTTAGGATAATACACTGTGGTTCCATCCACATTGTTGCAAATGACAAAATTCCATTCTTTTTTATTCCATTGTATATATATATACACACCATATTCTTTATCCATTCATCAGTTGATGGACATTTGGGCTCTTTCCATAATTTGGCAACTGTTGGTAGTGCTGCTATAAACATTGGGAGTGCACGTACCCCTTCAAAACAGCACTCCTGTATCCTTTGGAGTACTACCTAGTACTGCAATTGTTGGATTGTAGGGTAGTTCTATTCTAAATTTTTTGAGGAACCTCTATACTGTTTTCGAGAGTGACTGCAATAGTTTGCATGGCAGCAACAGTGCAAAAGAGTTTCTCTTTTTCTGCACTCTAACCAACATCTGTTGTTGCCAGAATTGTTCATTTTAGCCATTCTGACAATTGTGAGGTAGTATGTATTCTGGTTTTGATTTGTATTTCCCTGATGATGAGTGATGTTGAGCACCTTTTCATGTGTCTGTTAGCCATCTGGATGTCTTCTTCGGAAAATTGGCTATTCATGCCTTCTTCCAATTTCTTAACTGGGTTGTTTGATATTTATAGATTTTGGATACTAATCTTTTATAAGATAGTCCTTTGCAAATATCTTCTCCCATTCCATCAGTTGCCTTTAGTTTTTCTTTTTTTAATTGTTTCCAAACCTATTCAAATTGGAAATGGGCAGCTCAACTCATAGATTTATATAAGGCCTCATATTAAACTGAAAATCCTTTAATTAAAATTCTCAGAGAAGAGGTCAAGTGTATTTGAACAGATGCACTTTAGTGGCAAGATAAGTCTGATTAATCACCATTTCCCTCTCCCAAAATTGGTTATGTATGTTTGGGGTGGGGGATTGCTTCACTCAGCTAATGGTATGGTGAAAGTTAATAAAGAGCAGATATTCTAGAGAGGTGGATCTTAATTTACTGTATGAGTCACGTTTATCTATGTGAAGATTGATTATTTGATCCCAGCTATTGGAATACATATTAAGAGAGGTATAACACATTTCAAATAGCAGAATCGAGTACTACCTTTTAACCTCCTCTCTCACCATTTCCCGATATAAGTGTGTGTGCCAATAAAACCATCTTACCTTCCCTCTGTTGTGTTTTCCCACCACTAAGTATGTTTGATTTTTCAAATATGCACTAAGAAAATGTAAAGACACAACATATATGGGGAAAACATTTATATAAATATGTATATATATATATATATACACACACACACACACACACACATATATACATATATATACACACAAAGGAATTGTATCAAAAGTATATAAAGAGCCTTTATGACTTAATAATAATACCATCTGAAAAAGCCAGTGGAAACACTCTAAGATAGAGTATGTCTAGCATGTTGAAGGATGCTACTGTGACAAGAGGAGAGTGACTAAAGGAGAGAATAATAAAAGAATATATTGAATAGGGAGTGTTGACCCTTATGAGTGTATAAATTCTAATGAGGATGTAGCTTTTATCATGAGTGAGATGGGAAGACACTAGAGCAGGGATTCTTGACCTTAAATGTGTTTGAATGGAATTCAGGAGGTTTGTAAACCTAGACAGGAAAAAGAGTTCCATCTATATTCACTAACCCCTGAACAAAACTTGTCATTTCCTTCCACTATGACTATAGTAACAAACCACAGTAGTATTAACATTACCTATAATTATGTCACCATGAGAAATCAAAGGCAATTTTATATCCTATTATAGGTGTTGAAGATATCTTAAAGTATAATTTACACTTATTACTTCATGGAAATTATTATAGTTATTAGACCTGATCCTAGATCTTATTATGTAGTGCTTTAAATAAGAAACACATATATCACTATATCATAAATTTGATTTTTAAAGATATTTTGGCTATGTACTTCATAATAGTTGGTTTACTTTGCATTCCTTTTTAAATTTTATGCATTTTTAAATAGTTTGAAAAGGGATTGAGTTTTGACCAGCCTACCAAAGGAGTTAATGGTACAAAAGAAGTTAAGAACCCATGGACTATGGTGTTTAGGGCAGAATAATAATGTAATTTACATTTTTAAAGTATTCTGGAGGCTAAAAGACATGAAAATATGCTCAACATCACTCATCATCAAAGAAATACAAATCAAAACCACACTGAGATACCACCTCACACCAGTCAGAATGGCTAAAATGATCAACTCTGAAAACAACAGATGCTGGTGAGGATGTGGAGAAGTTAACCGTCTCACTGGTGGTGGGAATACAAACTGGTGTAGCCACTCAAGAAAAGAAGATAGAGATTCCTCAAAAAGTTAAAAATAGAACCACCCTAGGATTCAGCATTTGCACTACTATGTATTTACCCAAAAGATACAAACATACTGATTCAAAGGGAAACATGCACCCTAATATTTATAGCAACATTATCAACAATGGCTAAATTATGAGAAGAGCCCATATGTCTATTGGCTGATGGATGGACACACGATGGAATATTACTCAGACATTTAAAAAAAAAGAATGAAATCTTGCCCTTTGCAATGATGTGAACGGAGCTAGAGACTGTTATGCTAAGTGAAATGTCAGTCAGAGAAAGTCAAATACCATATGATTTCACTCATATGTGGAGCTTATGAAACAAAACAAGTGAACAAAAGATGGGCAAATGGAAAAGAGAGAGGCAAACCAAGCAACAGACACTTTACAGAAAATAGACTGAAGGTTACTGGGGTGGGGGGTGAGTTAAGTGGCTGATGGGTATTAAAAATGCAATTTTGATAAGCACTGGGTGTTGAATCACTAAATACTGCACCTAAAATAATATTACATCGTGTGTATGCTAACCAACTTGAATTTAAATTAAAAATTTGGGCGAAAATGAAGTATCACTCTAGGTATTTTGTTAAGAGTAAACTACTGATGGGGTTTATAGACAAATTAGGAGTTTATTACAGTGTGATGCAGGGAGGAGATGGTGGTGTTTCAGACCAGGATTGTGAGATGAAAGGGTTTAGATTCTTATATTTTGAAGATACAGCCAACAGAATTAGGTGATGGATTGGATGTTGAATATGAAAGAAAGGAATGTCAAAGATAACGCTAAAGTGATTCTGCAAACCTTACATTCTTCTATGGATTTAGAATTATAAAAACAATGCTAGAAAGTCTCACAGACAACTCTATGCTACATACTTCCCCAGGGACAACGAAATTGAATATGAGATAAGAAAAGGGAATGATTGGGGCGCCTGGATGGTTTGGTCGGTTGGGCGTCCGACTTTCACTTAGGTCATGATCTCGCGGTTCGTGGGTTCGAGCCCCACGTCGGGCTCTGTGCTGACTGTCAGGACAGAGCCTGGAGCCTGTTTCAGAGTCTGTGTCTCCCTCTCTCTCTGACCCTCCCCTGTTCACGCTGTCTCTCTCTCTCTCCTAGAAATAAATAAAAATTAAAAAAAATAAAAAAAAAGAAAAGGGAATGATGGCAGAGGGGAAAAAGTGTTATCTCAAAATAATATTCAGCTGTGACTGTTTTAACATTTTATTGTCCCCAGGAATTTTATTCAGAGATAAAGAACCTAACCTAGTTTAATAATAAAAAACTAATTAATAACATACCCCTCGGAACTATGAAATATCTGTGGTGTGTCCTGAAGGAAATTGTCTGAGTACCACAAATTTGCATGATAGACAGAGACAGGGAAGAAACTGTGCGTACATTCAGCCCAAACTATGTTTTATACTAACTTCTATAGCACACTAAGTATGCCATATATTTAAGTGTTGAATCAGCTCAAATTTAAGTTAAAAGCAGTAAAAGATTTCAGACTTTCTTATAAATTGATATAGACACAAATGCCCTTGTCAGAAACTAATTTTTTTTTCAAATAGTTTGGCAAGTTGGTTTCCATATAACGCCCAGTGCACATCCCCACAAGTGCCCCCCTCCGTGCCCTGCTTCCCCTCCCCTACATCCATCAGTCCTCAGTTTTTGTCAGCATTCAAGCGTCTCTCATGGTTTGCCTCTCTCCCTTTCCCCCACCATTTCCCCCATTCTTCTCCCCCATGGACCTGTTAAGTTCCTCCTAATCCTCCTATACGTGCAAACATATGATATGTGTTCTTCTCTGCCTGACTTATTTCACTCAGCATAACACCCTCAAGGTCCATCCACATTGCTACACATGGCCAGATTTCATTGTTTCTCATTGCCATGTAGTATTCCATTGCATAGATAAACCACATCTTCTTGATCCATTCATCTGTTGATGGACACATAGGCTCTTTCCATGTATTGACTATTCTTGAGAGTGCTGCTATGAACATTGGGGTATATGTGCTCCTATGCATCAGCATTTCTGTATCCCTTGGGTAAACTCCTAGCAGTGTTATTGCTAGGTCATAGGGGAGTGGTAGTGTTAATGTTTTGAGGAACCTCCACACTGTTTTCCAGAGAGGCTGTACCAGTTTACATTCCCACCAACAGTGTAGGAGGGTGCCCGTTTCTTCACATCCTCACCAACATCTCGCATTCTCTGATTTGCTCATTTTAGCCACTCTGACTGGCGTGAGATGATATCTCAGTGTCGTTTTGATTTGTATTTCCCTGATGAGGAGGGAGGCTGAGCATCGTTTTATGTGTCTGTTGGCCATCTGGATGTCCTCTTTGGAGAAGTGTCTGTAAATATCTTCTGCCCATTTCTTTACTGAGTTGTTTGTTTTTCGGGTGTTAACTTTGGTGAGTTCCTTATAGAATTTGGATATTAACCCTTTATCTGATATGCCATTTGCAACCATCTTTTCCCATTCCATCGGTTGCCTATTAGTTTTGTGGGTTGTTTCCTTTGCCGGGCAGAAGCTTTTAATCTTGATGAGGTCCCAATCATTTATTTTTGCTCTTGATTCCCTTGCTTTGGGGGATGTGTCAAGTAAGAGGTTGCTGCGGTGGAGGTCAAGGAGGTTGTTTCCTGCTTTCTTCTCTAGGGTTTAATGGTTTCCTGTCTCACATTCAGGTCCTTTATCCATTTTTAGTTTTTTTTTGTGTATGCTGTGAGAAAATGATCTAGTTTCACTCTTCTGCATGTTGTTGTCCAGTTCTCCCAACACCATCTGTTAAAAAGGCTGTCTTTTTTCCATTGGATACTCTTTCCTGCTTTGTCAAAGATGAGTTGGCTGTATACTTTTGAGTCCAGTTCTGAGTTCTCAATTCTATTCCATTGGTCTATGTGTCTGCTTTTGTGCTAATATCATACTGTCTTGATGATGACAGCTTTGTAGTAGAGGCTAAAGTCTGGGATGGTGATCTCTCCCGTTTTGGTTTTATTTTTCAGGATTACTTTGTCTATTCGTGGTCTTTTGTGGTCCATACAAATTTTGGATAGTTTGCTCTAGTTTTGAGAAGTATGCTGGTGCAATTTTGATTGGAATTTCATTGAATGTGTAGAGTGCTTTGGGTAGTAATGACATCTTAACTATATTTATTCTTCGTATCCATGAGCATGGAATGTTTTTCCATTTCATTGTGCCTTCTTCAATTTCCCTCATAAGTTTTCTATGGTTTTCATCATACAGATCCCTTGTATCCTTCCTTAGGTTTATTCTGAGATATTTTATGGTATTTTGTGCAATTGTAAATGGGATCAGCTTCTTGATTTCTCTTTCTGTTGCTTCATTGTTGGTGTATAAAGTGCAACCGATTTCTGTGCGTTGATTTTGTACCCTGCAACTTTGCTGAATTATTGGATCAGTTCCAGTAGGCTTCTGCTGGGGTCTGTCGGGTTTTCTATGTAGAGTATCATGTCTACGAAAAGTGAAAGATTGACTTCCTCTTTGTCAATTCTGATTCCTTTGATTTCCTTTTCTTGTCTGATGGCTGATGTTAGGACTTCCAGCACTATGTTAAACAGCAGTGGTGAGAGTGGACATCCCTGTCGTGTTCCTGATCTCAGGGGCAAAGCTCTCAGTTTTTCCCCGTTGAGGATGATGTTAGTTGAAGGCTTGTTATAGATGGCTTTTATGATGTTTACGTAGGTTCCTTCTATTCCAACTTTCTCTAGAGCATTTATTAAGAAGTGATGCGGTATTTTGTCAAATGCTTTTTGTGCATCTATTGACAGGATCATATGGTTTTTATCTTTTCTTTGTTGATGTGATGTATCACATTGATTGATTTGCGAATGTTGAACCAGCTCTGTAACCCAGGAATGAATCCCACTTGATCTTGGTGGATGATTCTTTTTATGTGCTGCTGGATTCGATTTGCAAGTATCTTGTTGAGGATATTTGTATTCGTATTCATCAAGGATATTGGCCTGTAGTTCTCTTTTTTTAGATGGATCTCTGTCTGCCTTGGGAATCAAAGTGATGCTGGCTTCATAAAATGAGTCTGAGAGTTTTCCTTTGCTTTCTATTTTTTGGAATTGCTTGAGAAGAATTGGTATTAATTCTGTTTTAAACGTCTGGTAGAATTCCCCGGGGAAGCCATCTGGTCCTGGACTCTTATTTGTTGGGAGATTTTTTGATCACCGATTCAATTTCCTCACTAGTTATGGGTCTGTTTAGGTTTCCTATTTCTTCTCGTGTGAATTTTGGTAGTTGGTGTGTGTTTAGGAATTTGTCCATTTCTTCTAAGTTGTCCAATTTGTTGGCATATAATTTTTCATAGTATTCCCTGATAATTGCCTGTATCTCTGAAGGGTTGGTTGTAATAATTCCATTTTCATTCATGATTTTGTCTATTTGGATGCTCTCTCTTTTCTTTTTTAGAAGCCTGGCTGGAGGTTTGTCATTTTTGTTTATTTTGTCAAAAAAAAACTTTTGGTTTCACTGATCTGTTCAATTGTTTCTTTGGTCTCTATGTTGTTTATTTCTGCTCTGATTTTTACTATTTCTCTTCTTCTACTGGGTTTAGGGCATTCTTGTTGTTCTGCCTCTAGTTCCTTTAGGTGAGCTGTTAGGTTTTGGACTCGTGCTTTTTTCAGTTTCTTGAAATAGGCCTGGAGGTCAGAAAAAAAATATTGATGTTGAGGAATCCTAAGCCTAACTGAGGTGATAATTTCCACATTTAATATGTCTATCATTAACATGAGATAAAACGGTTTGCTATTTTTGTTGTGCTACTTATTAGTGAAGTGGGGGTATCAAAGGCATGTAAGAATTCTGTTCATGTGAAAGACATTGTAAATCTAATGAAATTCAAAACAATTTCATATTGTAAATTGTTTTTTAACCAATTATATCTTAAGTTTTTATTTAAATTACAGTTCTTTAACATACAGTGTAATATTAGTTTCAGGAGTACAATTTACTGATTCAACACTTATATACATACAACTATTGAAGAATATTATCTCAATGAAATAAAAAATAATACAACCATTTAGTTTCTACATTTATGATTTAATATAGAAGATTTGAATTTTATAAGATGCTTTGGAAATATCGAGAATATATAATGAAATAATTATTTCCCTTTAGGGAATAGTAAGGCAAACAATGATTCTTTTTTTACTCTTACCTACCTCTTTTTCTGTGTTCACTTTCATCAATGATATTACATTTTCTTAAAGAAAACTCACAAATGGGAGAAATTGAGATAGAACAACCTGGGGATATTTATTGTTAGATTTTTGATGCTTTCAACTGATCATGGTTCCCAGAGAGGGCAATCAAGATTGACTTGTGAGTGGATGTTTGCTGAGACCTTTATATGCTGGGTATTTTGTACTTCTTAGCTCAGTGTGCCTCCACTCCTCTTGCAACTTGCTATTAGAAAATAAATGCACATTAATAAGGTGAGTGATCAGTGTCAAGAGTTCAGTCAATGTAACTGGGCTTAAAACATTCAAATCTACCATTGCCACTCTTTCATTCACTATTATAGGCATCGAGAGATAGCATGGAAGAACTGAATTAATGTCATGTATATCTGGATTATAATCTTTTTTGGAATTGTATAGAATAGAATAGAATAGAATAGCTAGGAGTTAATAAATTCTAAAATAGACTTGCTCTTCCACCACTATGAAACTCAAATGCATGTACTCATGAAAGGAGTAATAGAGTATGTCATTTTTCTATCAAAACTCCCAGTAAAGTTTGAAGGCTGAACTATCTGCTAGCATGCCAGTATTATTTATTGGTTTGGTTTGCACTTTAATGATTTTACTGCAAGTATCACCTTGTGCAAAGGTCCTGTAAATAACTCAAAGGCAAATATGTCTGAAATCCAACTTACCCCCTGCCCGACCCACGAGAAAATTTCCATCTCATCCAGTATTCTCTATTTCAGGAACCACCTTTGTACTTTCAAAACTTGAAAACCTACTTTCTAAATATCCCTCTAATGTGTAAGCTTCTGTCTTCCACCACTGGAACCATTATAACATTGCTGTCATCTCTCACAAGGGCTACCACAGTAGTATTCTAATTTGTCTTTTTTCTTCCATTATGGCATCCTTCTAACAATTTTGTACACATTGGCTAAAGTAATGTTTTCAAAACATAAACTTATTATGTCATTCTGTCATTTCCTGCTTAAAAACCCTCAAAGCTTCCTTTTGTACCTGTATACACTGATCCATTTCTCTCTCTTACGTCATCACCCACATCTTATTCACAATCTCTCCACTCCTTCCACACTAGATAATCACTTTCTCAAAAGTACCATGTTTGGGGCGCCTGCGTGACTTAGTCGGTTAAGCGTCCGACTTTCGCTTTGGTCATGATCTCGAGGTTCGTGGGTTCGAGCCCCGCATCGGGCTCTGTGCTGACCGCCAGCTCAGAGCCTGGAGCCTGTTTCAGTCTGTGACTCCCTCTATTTCTGACCCTCCCCTGCTTACGCTGTCTCTCTCTGTCTCCTAGAAATAAACAAAAAAACATTAAAATTTTTTTAAAAAAAGTACCACGTTTCCTTTTTCTATAGACCCTTTCTCTACTTACATTATTAAAGGTTCCTCTTCAAGTTTTTAGCACCTACTCATCCCTCAGATCTCATCTAAAGAAAGACATCCTTTACTCCCCAGGACAGGTTTTCATAATACTACAGGCTTCTCTGCCATTGGAATTTTACAGTTATTTATATGATTCTTTGAATAATGTATGTTTCCAACCCAGCAACAATAACATTTAAGTTCTATGAGGGAAACACAGCAACTGTTTTTGTTAACAAAATAGCAATGGCTTTCATATAATTTGTGTTCAATAAATATTTGTTAAATGGATGAGTGAATCAAGTGTTCAGTCTCTTCAGTATTATTTAGCTAGTATTATCTAGCACAATGCTGACATCATAGCAAAGGCATAATAAGTTCTTTGGGGCCCATGGATTGATAATATACCTTAGATTGAACTACAACAAAATGGGTAGAATTTCCACACTTACTTTATAATTATAAACTTAAGTTTGGAATTTTAAATTAAAAATAATAAACAAGAAAATCAAGAAAATATAGTGTCCAGTTTCTTAAAAGTGCATAAGTGATGAAAATGTGACTAAATAAAAACATCAAATCAAATACAGAAGATCTCCTATTACTCAAAGAAATTGTAAAGTGAATCATTCTGATTTGATATATTCTTGGTTAACAGTCAGTTTACACATTTTACATTAAAACATTAATTCCCAACTGTTGTAGGCCTATAATAAAATTTTAAAAAAAGAGAAACATGCAATGCTAAAATTATACTGAACCTACTACATTTTATTTTGAGTATTTGGAATGTATTTTAATAACTTGCAATGCTCCAAAATCATCATTGTAAACATAAGTTATCACTGCCTTTCGAGCTGTCTGGATACAGCTGCTTAATGAAATATTCCACTTAATGGAGTATATCTCAATGTTTTTCCATAACAATAGGTCTAGTATGACTGAAATGATGGATCTGAGGGTGATCTTCATTAACATATATATATGTTCCTTTAATAGGTTTCAAAACAGAATACAACTGGATGTGAATTTGTACAAATTCATATTTGCACTTGGCATAAATGTGACCATCCTCCGAAAGGTCTTATCTACAAATGGGTATTGCATTGCAAATTGCCAAACCCTAATGGCCAGGCATTGTAGAAAACTTTTTAATCTTTATTTTGTTTTCTGTACAGTGCCAGGTAGTCTACTTCCTCCATTTACCACTCTAAAGTAGATCAAATTTAATATGGTATCATTTAGTTATGATTTCTAAAGCCACTGATAAAGAATTTGAAGTGTATGAACTGAACTATAGATGTGATAAAAAAATATAAAGGGAAAACCAATGATTAATTGGGACTAATTAAAGTGAATGAAGAGGCGAGGAGGCAAGATGGTGGAGAAGTAGGAAGCCCCGTACATTTCACTCGCCACCATCTCTCCAAAGGAGAAGACCTGAAGCCATAGGAACCCTTACAAAATCCAAGAGTTTGGGAGGAAAAAGAGACAGTCCACTGAGAAAACCTTATAGCATGAGTGCAAATTAGAGAAGATAAAAACAAGCCAGAACCAGAGATACAAAGGGAGGGGAAGGAGACCCCTTTACGGGGAGCCACGGTGAGTCAAGGGAAAAGAAAGAGTGGCTGAAACTGCTCAAGAAACTGTCCCTGTCCATGGAGAAGAGAAAAACCTGAGCTCAGGACACAGAAGGATCCAGTTTCCTGCTGTCCAGCTGACCTTGAGGAGGACACACTGATCACAGGTGATGCCCGAAGAAATCGCTCTTCTGCTCTCCAGCTAAACCTGAGGGGAAGCAGTGGGCCTGAAGCTGCTCAGCCTCTCTTCTGGCTTGGCTCGATTCCCGGGGGTTAAACGAGAGACTTGAAACTGCTAGGAGGGACTCGGCCTGCAGGTTTATATTTCAGATGGTATCAATGGACCACAGGGACTAAGATCTGGAAACAAGGTGTGGCTTGGGTACATAGAGCATGGCCCACCCTGGCTACAGCCACGACAAAGGGAGATCGTACCCAAAAGAGTGAGTTGCAACATTTGGCTCGAGAAGGGACTTGGGCGTGGCCAATTTTCTCCCCCAAGACAGGACCTCTGGAAGCAGTCAGCTGGATGCAGTGGAGGCTAAGAACCACCTACACCAAACCACGCCTATCCCTGCTAGAGAGCTGTTTTTCTGTTTTGTTTTGTTTTGTTTTTTACCAGAGCCCAGGGCAAGACCAACATAGTTGTACTGTCATGATTAATTCTAGAACAATTCTTTCTATTCAGATATATTTTCCCTTATCTAATTTCTGTCCCTCCCCTCCTCTGACCTGGACACTCTGGTCACTGGTTTCCTTAAACAGTCACATTTAATTCATTCTCTAGTTGTATATTCTATACTTCCACAGCTACCTTTCTACCTCTTTCTCTCTGAGGTAATCAGACTATACAGTTTCTTGAGTAACATTAGCCTCGTTTCTTTCTCCTGGCCTCTTAACATATTCTCCTCTTTCTCTCTCTGAATTAAGCATCTTAGTTTCTCTGTCTTGTCATTTCTCTTCCAATTTCGCTTCATCACCGCCCTGTCATTTATCTCTTTGTATATGCTCTTCCATCAGCACTGCATACACCCGGCTCTTTATTTGTAGCTGTGATGTCTGGTTTTAAGCTTTTAGACTGTCCTTTGTCTTTTGGGTTTTTCTCTTTTTTCTTTTCTTTTCTTCTTTCTTAATATTTATTTTATATTTTTATTTTTATTATTTGTTTTTCCTCCTTTCTGTTTTTTCCTCCTTTCTTTTTCTTTTTTCTTTATATCTTTTTCTTTTTCCCTTTCAGTTTGCTTGTTTGTTGGCTTTGTCTGTGCGTTTGTGTGCCTTTGTTCCTTGTGTGTTTGTCTGTTTGTTTTCTTTACCAGGGCTACCTCAAGAAACAAGCCAAAGTACACATGGTGGAGAGTCCCAAATACCACTACAAGTAAGGAAAAAAAGTAACCAAAGTCTCAAGTAGATAGACCAAGAGACACCATTCAAAGAACACTTCCTGAATGGACAAGCCCTGGACAGTCAAAGAGCCTTCTTTTATACAGTAGTACTTGCAAGTGCAGAGTGCATAAAACTTTTAAAACTAAGAAGAGACAGAAAGCTAGCCAAAATGATGAAATGGAAGAACTCTCCTCTAAAGAAATTCCAGGAAGAAATGACAGCTAAAGAACTGCTCAAACCAGATACAAGCAACATAACTGAACAAGAATTTAGAGCAATAGTCATAAAATGAATCGCGGGGCTTGAAATAGGCTGGAAGACATAAGAGAAACTATTGCCACAAAGACTATGGAGCTTAAAAATAGTTGTGATGAATTAAAAAATGCTATATATGAGATGCATAATAAAATGGAGGCTTCCAATGTACAGCTTGAAGAGGCAGAGAGGAGAATACACGAATTAGAAGACACAATTATAAAGAAAGAAGAATCTGAGAAAAAGAGAGACAAACTGATTCAGGAGCACGAAAGGAGAGCTTGAGAACTAAGTGATCCAATCAAAGGGAACAATATCTGTATCATAGGAATTCCAGAAGAGGAAGAGAGAGGGAAAGGTGCTGAAGGAGCGGTTGAACAAATTATAGCAGAGAACTTCCCCAATCTGGGGAAGGAAACAGACACAGAAATCCAAGAGGCACAGAGAACTCCTCTCAGACGTAACTTGAATCGATCTTCTGTATGACATATCAGTGTGAAACTGGCAAACTATAAGGACAAAGAGAGAATTCTGAAAGCAGTTAGTGATAAAAGGCCCCAATATACAAAGGGGAACCAATCCGAGTGGTTGCAGACCTATCTACTGAAACTTGGCAGGCCAGAAAGGAATGGCAAGAAATTTTCAATGTGATGAACAGAAAAAATGTGCATCCAAGAATCCTTTATCCAGCAAGCCTGTCATTCTGAATAGAAGGAGAGATAAAAGTCTTCCCAAATAGGGACGCCTGGGTGGCTTAGTTGGTTAAGCGTCCGACTTTCACTTAGGTCATGATCTCACGGTTTGTGGGTTCGAGCCCCGCGTCGGGCTCTGTGCTGACTGCCAGCTCGGAGCCTGAAACCTATTTCAGTCTGTGACTCCCTCTCTCTCTGACCCTCCCCTGCTCATGCTGTCTCTCTCTCTCTCTCTCCTAGAAATAAATAAAACATTAAAATTTTTTTTAAAAAAAAGTCTTCCCAAATAAACAAAAATTGAATTCATCACCATTAAATCAGCCCTACAAGAAATCCTGCGGGAGAATCTATAATGGAAATGTTGCAAGGAACACAAGGTACCAGAGACACCACCAGAAGCATGAATCCTACTAAGAACACAATGACTCTAAACCCATATTTTTCAATAATAACTCTAAATGTAAATGAACTAAATGCTCCAATCAAAAGACATAGGGATGTCGAATGTATAAAAAACCAAAATCCATCTATTTTCTGTCTACAAGAGACTCATTTTAAATCTAACGACACCTTCAGATAGAAAGTAAGGGGATGGAGGTGAGCCTGGGTGGCTCAGTCGGTTAAGCATCCGACTTTGCCTCAGGTCATGAAACGTGGTCCGTGGATTCAAGCCCCGCAATGGGCTCTGTGCTGACAACTCAGAGCCTGTAGTCTGTTTCAAATTCTGTGTCTCTCTCTCTTTGCCCCTCCATGGCCCGTGCTCTGTCGAGTTTTGACTCAAAAATAAATAAACGTTAAAAAAGAAATTTAAAAAAAAAGTAAGCGGATGGAGAATTATCAGTCATGCTACTGGAAGTCAAAAGAAAGCTCCATGGGGTAGGTCACTTGTTGGGATGAGCACTGGGTGTTATATGTAAACCAACTTGACAATAAAATATTTAAGAAAAAAATAAAGTTGGAGTAGCTATACTTACATCAGACAAACTGGACTTTAAAGTAAAGATAGTAAGAAGGGAAGAAAAAGGGCATTATATAATAATTACAGGGTCTATCCATCAGGAAGAGCTAACAATTATGAATGTCTACACACCAAATACGGGAGCATTTTAAATACATAAAACAATTAATCACAAACAGAAACAATCTTATGGATAAGAATGTGCTAATAGCAGGGGACTTTAATACTCCACTTACAGCAGTGGATAGATCACTAGACAGAGAATCACTAAAGAAACAATGGACTTGAAAGACACATTGGACCAGATGGACTTGACAGATATATTTGGAACTCTACATCCTGAGACCTTGGAATTAACTTTCTTCTCAAGTGTGCATGGTACATTCTCCAAGATAGATCACATGCTGGGACATAAAGCAGCCCTCAAAAAACATAAAAGAATTGAGATTATACCATGCATACTTTCAGATCACAATGCTCTGAAACTTGAAATCAACCACAGGAAGAAGTATGGAAAACCTCCAAAAACATGGAGGTTAAAGAACACCCTAATAAAGAATAAGTGGGCCAATCTGGCAATTAGAGAAGAGATTTAAAAATATATGGAAAAAATTAAAAGGAAAATATAACAATTCAAATACTGGGATGCAGCAAAGGATTACTAAGAGGAAAGAACAATGCATTCCAGGTATATTTCAAGAAATTAGAAAAAGCACAAGTAGAAATCTTACAGTACACTTAAAGGAACTAGAAGGAGAGCAACAAGAGAACCGCAGGACCAGTAGAAAAGGAAAATAATAAAAATCAGGGAAGAAATAAACAATATACAATGCAAGAAAACAGTTCAACAGATCAATGAAAATAAAACTGGTTTTTGGGAAAAAATAAACAGAATTGTCAAACCTCTAGCCAGGATTCACAAAAAGAAAAGAAAGGGGCATCTGGGTGGATCTGTCGGTTGAGCATCCGACTTCGGCTCAGGTCATGATTGTACGGGCCGTGCATTCAAGCCCCGTGTCGGGCTCTGTGCTGACAGCTCAGAGCCTGGAGCCTGATTCAGATTCTGTGCCTCCCTCTCTCTGACCCTCTCCTACTCACACTGTCTCACTCTCTCATAAATAAATAAAATATTTAAAATTTAAAACAGAGAAAGTACCCAAATAGAAAAAATCATGAATGAAAATGGACTTATTGCAAACAACCCCTCATAAATATAAGCAATTATCAAGGAATACTATGAAAAATTATATGCCGGGGCGCCTGGGTGGCTTAGTCGGTTAAGCGTCCGACTTTCGCTTAGGTCATGATCTCGCGGTTCGTGGGTTCGAGCCCCGCGTCGGGCTCTGTGCTGACTGCCAGCTCAGAGCCTGGAGCCTGTTTCAGTCTGTGACTCCCTCTCTCTGACCCTCCCCTGTTCACGCTGTCTCTCTCTCTCTCCTAGAATTAAATTAAAAAAAAAAAACTTAGAAAAAAAAAAGAAAAATTATATGCCAACAAACTGGACAACGTAGAAGAAATGGATAAATTCTTAAACATACATGCACTAACAAAATTCACACAGGAAGTGATAGAAAATCTGAAATACCCATAATCAGTGAAGAAATTGAATCAATTATGAAAACTCTCCCCACTAATAAGAGCCCTTGGCCAGATCCTTCCCTGGGGAATTCTACCAGACATTTAAAACAGAATTAATACCCATTCTTCTGAAGTTATTCCAATAAAATAGAAATCAAAGAAAACTTCCGGACTCATTCTATGTAGCCAGCATCATTTTGATTCTCAAACCAGACATTGACTCATCAAAAAAGCGACCTACTGACCAATATCCTTGATGGATACAGATGCAAAAAATCCTCAACAAGATACTTTCAAATCAAAGTCAACAGCACATTAAAAGAATTATCCACCATGATCAAGTGGGATTCATTCCTCGGTTACAGGTCTGGTTCAATATTCCCAAATCAATCAATGTGATATATCACATTAACAAAAGGGAAAAAAAAACATATGATCCTGTCGATAGGTGCAGAAAAAGCGTTGGACAAAATACAGCATCCCTTCTTAATAAAGACCCTCGAGAAAGTTGGGATAGAAGGAACCTACTTAAACATCATAAAAGCCATGTATAAGTAGCCCTCAGGGAACATCCTCCTCAATGGGGAAAAACTGAGAGCTTTCTCCCTGAGATCAGGAACACGTCAGGGATGTCCACTCACACCACTGTTGTTTAACATAGTGCTGGAAGTCCTAGCTTCAGGAATAAGACAACAAAAGGAAACAAAATGTATCAGAATTGGCAAAGGAGAAGTCAGACATTCACTTTTCACAGAAGACATGATACTTTAATAGAAAACCTGACTGAATCCACCAGAAGCCTACGAGAAATGATCCACCAATTTAGCAAATTCACAGAATTTTGTACAAATCTGTGTACACAAATTCTGTACAAAATCAACATACAGAAATCGGTTGCATTTTTATCCACCGATAATGAAGCAATAGAAAGAGAAATCAAGAAAATTATCCCATTCACAATTGCACAAAAAAAACCCATAAAACACCTAGGAATAAACCTATCCAAAAATAGGAGACCTGTATGAAGAAAATTATAGAAAACTTATGAAGAAAATTGAAGAAGACACAAAGAAATGGGAAAACATTCCATGCTCATGAATCGTAAGAATGAATATCGTCAAAATGTCAATACTACCCAAAGCAATCTCCACATTCAACGCAATTCCAATCAAAATTCACCAGCATTCTTCTCAAAACTAGAACAAACTATCCTCAAATTTGTTTGGAACCACTAAAGACACCAAATAGCCAAAGTAATATTGAAGAAGAAGACCAAAAGGGGAGGCATCACCATCCCAGACTTTTGCCTCTACTGCAAAGTTGTCATCATCAAGACAGTATGTTATTGGCACAAAAACAGACACATAGACAAATTCAATAGAATAGAGAACTCAAAATTGGACCCACAAATGTATGGCCAGCTAATCTGTTACAAAGCAGGAAAGAGTATCCAATGGAAAAAAGACAGCCTTATTAACAGATGGTGCTGCGAGAACTGGACAGCAACAAGCAGAAGAATGAAACTAGATGGTTTTCTTACACCATACACAAACATAAACTCAAGATGGATAAATGACCTGAATGTGAGGCAGGAAACCTTCAAAATCCTAGAGGAGAAATCAGGAAACAACCACCTTGACCTCAACCTCAATAAATTCTTACTTGACACATCCCCAGAAACAAGAGAATCAAGAGCAAAAATGAACTATTGGGACTTCTCCCAGATAAAAAGGTTCTGCACGGCAAAGGAAACAATCCATAAAGCTAATAGGCAACCGACAGAATGGGAAAAGATAGATGCAAATGACATATCAGATAAAGGGCTAGTATGCAAAATCTATAAGGAACTCACTAAACTCCACACCTGAAAAATAAACAATCTAGTGAAGAAATGGGCAGAAGATATGAACAGACACTTCTCCAAGGAGGACATCCAGATGGCCAAAAGACACATGAAATGTTGCTAAGTGTCTCTCATCATCAGGGAAATACAAATCAAAAACCACACTGAGATAGTATCTCATGCCAGTCAGAGTGTCTAAAATGAACAAATCAGGAGTCTCTAGATACTGGTTAGGATGTGTAGAAACGGACACCCTCCTACACTGTTGGTGTGCATGTAAACTGGTGCAGCTCCTCTGGAAAACATTGTGGCGATTCCTCAAAATATTAACAATAGAACTCCCCTAGGACCCAGCAATAGCACTGTTAGAATTGACCCATGGGATACAGGAGTGCTGATGCATAGAGGCACATGTACCCCAATGTTCATAGCAGCACTCTCAACAATAGCCAAAACATGGAAAGAGCCTAACTGTCCATTAACAGACGAATGGATCAAGAAGATGTGGTTTATAAATGGAATACTACATGGCAATGATAAAGAATGAAATCTGACCATGTGTAGTAGCAACATAGACGGAACTTGAGGGTGTTATGCTGAGTGAAATAAGTCACACAGAGAAGGATAGCTACCATATGTTTGTACGTAAGGTGGATTAGGAGGAACTTAACAGAGGACCATGAGGGAGAAGAAGGGACAAATATTTCGGGAGTGGGAGGGAGGCAAACCATGAGAGACCCTTGAATGCTGAGAACAAACTGAGGGCTAATAGTGGTGGGGGAGAGGGGAAGGGGGATGATTGGCATGGAAGAGGGCAATTGTTGGGAAGAGCACTGGGTGTTATATAGAAACCAACTTGACAAACTATTTTAAAAAATAAAGTCAAAGAAGAAATCCTCGCACAGCATATTTCATTTGATGTTTGCTTAACATATAACTGTGTATAAGCATTGATGAAAGGCATTTAGAAGTAGAAAATGTATTTCAATAAACATTAAGAAATTCTGTTGTTTAAACTGTTTTCTGTAAATGTGGCCAGTGTTTTAGCAAATGAACTCTGACATTTTATAAAATATTCAGAATGAAATAAGTTGTAGAATTCATTTTCTTCCCTTCCACATGGGAACTTTGAAGAGTTAATTATTTTATCAAAAAGTCACAGTGGTCTATCTACCTGAAAATTTTAACCCTTTCCTCCAGGTGGCTCAAAGTAACGGCTAGTCTACATTTTTATTGTTTAATAGAGAAAAAGAGAGTGAGTTGGGTGAGAGGGGCACAGGGAGAGAGAAGGAGAATCTTAGGCAGGGTCCATGTTCAGTGTAGATCCCGATGTGAGGCTTGATCCCACGACCCTGGGATTGTGACCAGAGGAAAAATCAAGAGTTGGATGCTCAACATACTGAGCTACCCAGGCGTGCCTTGGTTAGTTCACATTTTATACTGAACCTATATCTTATGTTCTAGTATCTCCAAAATATTGCTACATGTACCTAGTATTACTCAATCCACTCTCCCATCAGAGCAACTAGAGACCGTAAACAGTACAGGTAGTAAGGCAAGGAGTGATTCTGGGCCATTAGAGGCATAAAAGGGGGGCATAAAAGAGTAAAGGCATAGTAGGAGTAGTGTTCACAGTGAATTGCAACAAATCTATCTGTCTTTACTTCTAGAGAAAGAACAAATACAATTTCCACATATAGTTTAACTGAAATATTGCTGTCATTAATCTCCCTTGACTTCCTAACTGAAATATTGCTGTCATTAATCTCCCTTGACTTCCACACACACCCATAGGTCATGTTATGGTATGAACACTTATGTTCCTCCGACTTCCTCAACTTTCTATGTTGAAATCTTTAGAGTAGACCCTTCATGAAAAGAAAAAAAAAGTATTCTTATTAAAGAAACTGCAAAATGTTTCTTCACACTTTCCACTATGTTTAAACACAGCAAGAATATGCCAGTTACAACCCAGGAAGAAAGCCTCATCAGAATGCAACCATTCTGACATCATGATCTTAAACTTCCAGGCTCCAGAAGTTGAGAAATAAATTTACGTTGTTTACAATGCACTCATTCCGTGTTATTTTGTTATAGCAGCCCAAATGGAATAAGAGAGCTGACCAAATAACCTATTTGCTTTCTGGGATCTTTTAGATTTATGAAAAGCCTGCACTAATTTTTATGTAGTACTTACAATAGCTTCTGATATGTTGGGCTTGATAATATCAGAAAGGAGCTCCTTGAATTCCCAAATAGGGATTTGTTTCCTTATTTGCAGAATTCTAAAAGCCCTAATAAAGACTTTGAGCTTTCCTCATCATGCCACTATTTTTCAAAGTGTGGTAAAGAGAATTCATACATTAGCTGGAAGCTTATTAAAATTCAGATAGGTGAGTTCTACCCCATGCTATTAATCAAATCCTTGGGGCTGGAACTCAAGCACCTATATTTTAGAAAGCTATCTTTTTCTGCTGGTACAAAGTAGAAGCTCATTATTTCTTCCTGGCACCTGGAGGAGAGTAAGCAGAATCTTTCCATCTAGATTCTGGTTCTGATGTGAAATAAAAATTGGAATGGAGAGAAATGGGAATCATGGAGACCAGTTAAGGAACAATTTTAATTATCCAATTGAGAGATAATGAGGGCTTGAACATTCAGAGGTGGAATCAATAAAATTTTATAATGTGGCTTGACCATGGTTCAAATTTACATAGAAAGAACAATATAGATTAAATTATCTGAATATATGTAGTAGTGTCTCTATACAGCAGAATAAGGAAGGATTTTCCAGCTAAATACCTCCTTAAACCTTACACAATTCTAAGTACAATAGAAATTACATTTAAAATACAGTGGCAGGTCCAGTTTAAAGTATTTTGAGGCAGGAGATCTTAAATTACACCTTCCTATAATCTATATTAACGATAGGACTGGCTATACACATAACAAGTAAGAGAAAACGGGACACAAGTAAAATGTCTATAAACTGTCCTAGTACTATTAATCTTGATTTTTAAACCTTCCTAAAGATATTTGGAATAGTCTATGATTCACATCTACCCTTAAAATTCTTTACAGGTGACAGCATATCTCTTCACATTAAGGACAGAAAATTTATTTAAAAAATTGTTTTAATGTTTCTATTTATTTCTGAGAGAGAGAGAAAGAGTGTGAGCAGGGGAGGGTCAGAGAGAGAGGGAGACACAGAATCCAGAACAGGCACCAGGCTCCGAGCTGGCAGTCAGCACAGAGCCCGACGCGGGGCTCGAACCCACGAACTGTGAGATCATGACCTGA